>VUQS01031013.1:3550-20003 GCA_015108495.1 Heterochromis multidens | reverse complement strand
TAAAATTAGAAACATCCTGTCTCAGAGTGATGCCTAAAAAACTAGTTCATGAATTTATTACTTCTAGGCTGGACTACTGTAATTCATTATTAGCAGGCTGTCCTAAAAACTCTCTGAAAAGACTTCAGTTGATCTAAAATGCTGCAGCGAGAGTACTGACAGGGACCAGAAAGAGAGAGCATATTTCTCCCATATTGGCTTCTCTTCATTGGCTCCCTGTTAAATCCAGAATTGAATTTAAAATCCTTCTCCTCACTTACAAGGTCTTGAAAAATCAGGCCCCATCTTATCTTAAAGACCTCATAGTACCATATCACCCCAATAGAGCACTTTGCTCTCAGACTGCTGGCTTACTTGTGGTTCCTAGGATATTTAAAAGTAGAATGGGAGGCAGAGCCTTCAGCTTTCAGAGTCCTCTTCTGTGGAACCAGCTCCCAGTTTGGATTCAGGAGACAGACACCCTCTCTACTTTCAAGATTAGGCTTAAAACTTTCATTTTTGATAAAAAAATATAGTTAGGGATGATTCAGTATAATTTTAGGGTCTTTACTTACAATATAAAGCACCTTGAGGTGACTGTTGTTGTGATTTTGCGCTATATAAATAAAATTGAATTGAATTGAATTGAATTGAATTACAAAACGCAGCATTTTTTAAAATTTTCTGATTCAAGTATAAATTTATAATCATTAACATCCGTGATATACATGAGCACTTCCCATAGTTTCTTTATCCATAAGACCATCTTGTTGCGTGAACAGGTAGCAGAAATGCAACTTTTGTTTGGCAGAAAATTTAAGAAATAGGAAAAGACCGTTTATTTTTCCGATGAAGTACTGTATATACTCTTGGTGGCTATTATTTTACATGGTGTTTATATGTAAGTGTGAGTGTGTGTGTGCATAAATCTTGGCAAAGTGCCTGGATGCTTAAATAGTACTAAGCACATTTGTATATATTTGTGTACTTTTTGATATGTACTGTAAAAATCTTGATGTTTTGATATTTGTATCCATATGACTCATAATGAGCAAATGTGTGAAAACACACCCAAACTCACATTGATCATCACTTTTTTTTTTTGTGTGACCTTGTCCAATGATGGACTCATTTCCCATTCAGAACCTGCTGGGGGGCATTTTAATGTTCCTCCTCTTCTAACATCCCACAACATTCTTCTTCATTACAATTCTGCAACACCACAAACATGACCTGCACTAATAAAGTGTTCCATTAATTCGATCACAGCCCAGAATAGATTCTCAGCAAGCTTTGTGCTGAGGCAAGGACTCGACACAATGCGATGTATTGTACCTACATTACCATACAAAAGAAATATAGAATAAGATTCCCTTATTTCACGCAGCCCCTCATCAGACACTTGTGCACACAACACAGCTGCATCAAAGCAAGAAATCAATTTATTTTCTTCTCTGCCTTATTCAGTCACCGCATGCAGTCCCCAAGTTTATGAAGACACACATTATAATTAGTCTACAAAGACTCACTGAATATTCAGTGGTCCAGATACACTGTCTCATTTTATCACAATGTGCATGAAAATAGATGAGTACATAACACAAGTTTGGGACTGATTTTTGATTAGCCAAGCCAAACACTGCAGTGCACTAAAATAGATCAGTATACATAATGAAAATTAGATGAAAATACATTAATTTTCCTTTCATACATAGCTTTGAAGGATGACCCATCCAAATGTATTATTTCACTAATAATACATAATAAGCTTGTTTGATGATTACATTATATTTAGTAGTTTAAGCTGCATTAAACTCATTTCTTCGTAAAGTAAAATGAGGCTTCTGAAGTCCTTTGTCCTTTAATAACATTATCAACCCATCATTTATATGCTTTTTCTTTTGTATGAGGAAAAATGGAGAAAAAAAAGCATTATTTACATTTAACTGAAGATTTGAAGATCTCTGGCTATGCTGCGCCACAGTAGCATCACAGCTGCACAAAGCTCGACAAGCACTTATGCCCCCTCTCAGTGTCTGCTTGTCAGCGTCATACTACCAACAGACTGTGTGCCCTTCATTTTGTCCCAGCTCCCAGTTATGGGAAAGTGCATTGGGATTATGTACAGAATTCTGTGCACAGTGCAGGAGCTTATACTTCACACCATAAGTCTGATTCCCATTGAGAAGCCTGTAATACCTCACCTGCAGAGCTAGATAAGCCCTCAATCCTCCCTTTTATTTCTACCACTATTATTCTTCAGCGCAATATCAAATCAGTAAAATAAAACTGAAAAAAAAAATCGTTATGAAAGAAAAGCTTCAGGCAAATGGAAATACAGTGACAATTTGTGATGCTAATATTCATGTACACACCTTATCCTACATGTTTTGGATGCTGGAAGCACTACAGGGAGTGCAGCAGCTTATTCATCCTTAAATGTTTAACGGTGAAACTCACCTCATATTGCATGATGTTAGTGTTGCATACTGCATCACTAACATCATAATCAGCTAGCTGATCATTCCTCTGACAGCTGGAAAGATAAAGTGTTCTTTTTTTTTCTATAAAATTGCAGTCGGGGGTGGCGTTGGTGCAGAAGAAGTTTGACAGGAGGAAGAACGGGGGCTTATGATTGATGGCTACCTCTATTTTTTTTTTCTCACGATTAGATCCACTGTTTTCTTTAAACAAGCTAACCTAAAACAGTCAGTCACCCTGCCGAATCATTCATAGACAATTCAGCTCTTGCCTTTAAGCAAAACAAGTTAAATAAATATAAATTGTGATGCAATGGCTATAGTTCCGAATGCAAAATGTAAAGATTTTTGGTTGTTAAGATCCTAATTTCACAATTAAATCCCATTCATCAAATTTAAATTGAAAACAATCAATCATGATGATTAGTTAATTGCTTATAAATTAAAAGGCATGCTGATTTTCTCAAAAAGTCAAACCTTGATAGGAGAAAGGGTCAATAAAGTGACTCACCCACAAATATGGTATCTTTATGCTACACAGCTGATATGGTCCAAAATACTGACTGTGTCTACCAGAGTTCTTTGATCTCCATTCTGACCCACTTAATTAACCAGCCAGACCCATTACAAAACCATGAGAGTGTTTAATATAGCAAAGTGAGCCATAAATTTAAAAGCAGCATGGTGCCATTTCTTAGCTTTGATGAGCAGACAAGACTTTGTAAGCATGCAGTGCTGCGCTGGTAGAAAACTGGCCAGGAAATGTTAGGTCATCACAATCCTGTGATTGTAGTACCCGCCTTAAGTGGGTTCAGGGGGGGATGGAGCACAAAAACATCTCTAAATGTAAATGTAATCCAGTGAGTTCACCATGGCATAATTTAATCATATCTACATATGAAAGAGTGTCTGGCCTGTACAGCATCATGATGGAAGTGGCGGTATTTAACTTTATAGATTGGAGGAATATCCCAGTTTGTGAGGAAATCCAACCGAAGAATCTCAAGATCAAAATTTACAGCATGTACACACTTTAGATGAGCCAAGAAACAGCAAACAGGTTTTGAAGTGTTTAATTGAAAAGCTTCAAGTTATCAAAATGCAGTTTTTCAGTGCCAAGTTTCCTCAGAAAGGTGATGTGTATTTTGTTTTTGTCTCGCTGATAACATTTATTGTTTTTTACTTTCTCACATCTTCTTCTTTTTTATGCTTGTTACTGTTTTTTATGCTTCAGTTCCTCTTATTTTACCTTATAGAGGCAACATACCTGTCTCTAGAAGGGTTTGCCACAGTGGCATGCAGCATCTGCTTTAGATCATAAGCAATGCTACGTTACTTAGCGCAACTTTCTTTTCATTTCTATGGCACACAGATGTCGAAGCAACTGTTGTTTGTGCCTCTTTTTTGCCAAATATTGCTACAGGAAAGAAATCATCTATCAAGGAACCTGCATAATGAGCTGCTGGATAAGCTATGCCATCTTGGAAGCAGGCCGCTACTTCCTGCCACAGCCTTATAACAGCAGCCAGGGGACCGGACATCGTAAGCTGTGTGCTAGGATACAGAAGTGTGGCAAGAGGCTAAAAACAAACTGTACCCAGTCAGCTCTCTCATTAATCCTTTTCTCCAGTGGTCACTTTCAACGAGCTTCAGCCATTGTTCCATGACTATTTTATTCATTGACTGCCTGGCCTTCAACATGACTAAGAAGAGGTCAGAATCATAAACTGTGTACACACCTGACTTTCCACTTTAAATGTCCTCTGAGACCATTCTTAACCTTAGCTTTCACTTGCTGTTTAGTTCTGTTTAGTTAAGGCACCAAAACTGCTTGGTTAAGATTAGGACAAGATCAGAGTTCGACTAAAATATAACCTTTCACAACATTAAACAGCCCAATCACCCTTTTCCAAGGTTACCTGGGTAACAATCTAAAGACAATCATTCCAGCACACATTTTACAAGCCTTTATAACTCCAGTCAAAAGTTTGGACACACTGTGTGAGTGCATTTGAACTTTTGACTGGTACTGTATTCGCTAGAGGTTGCTCAGCCTTATAACTGCAGGTTGCAATAAGAAACCTTTGAGGGGAGGAGATTCTAAAAATACACCTAATCAATAAAGAAAACAATCACTGCAACCACACTTGATGAGTTATAACTGTCCTGCCACTTTAAACAACCTCTGCAATGTGATCTATACTGTATGTTTCACTGATATCTGTCTTTTCATTGATGTCTGTCTTTTTTAACAGACTGTTTAAACAAACTAACAGACGGTTGTTTAAACAAAGGCTACACATCTGCTGTTGCAGATAACTGTGTAGGAAAGGGAGTCACTGCACGGAAATCTTGATCCTGCACAATACACACCTAATGTAGAACATCTTCCTGCCAGACTAAGACAATCGTATTGCATACTGTACTGACTACTAAGTGTAAATGTATTTTATGATTTCTCCACATTTTCTGGCTCCTCAGGCTGCTTCTTTTTCCAAAAAATTCATGACACAAGCAATTAGACAGACGCCAAGTTGTCAATCGAATCTGGGCTTGGCAAAATGTTGCGTTCTAGAAAGCACAAAGGGCTCCACAAAGATTATAAAGAGATTATGATCCATCCCCGACCCATTTTATATGAAATTATTTAAAGCAAAAATCAACATTGGTCACTGAATCTCCTTGGAGACCAGCAAGCAAAACCCACATGGGGACCAAAACAGGATGAGAAGCTAAAGAAAATGAAAGTGCAGATAGAAATCACACCTCGGGCTCTCAGTGTTAAGACTTGAGCGGACGATGTCACTCTAGATATTTACCTCATCCGTTACCCTAAATAGAAGTGCCATGTGTCCTTCCACATCTTTGGAAAATGAGGAGTGTACCCTTACTGTATTTATGGGGATTACACTCACTGACCCAAAGATTCCAAATTACCTGCTAGAAAATGCTGGCACTAAAGAGATCCAAGACTGGTACCAAGAGCCCACACAAGGCTCACACACTCAGCTTCATACCCACAGTGAAACAAAGGGGATTTCACATCTCTGAATAAATCCTTCAGCTTTGGATACTTTTATACTCCCCCCTATATGGACATTTTAGGAATTGATTTATCCTTTATTACTGAAGCACTGTGCCCGGATCTGGCCCTGGGCATGCTCAGAGCAGCACTCTGTATCACTCTACTGAAAAATGGGGACAAGACGACTAAATAAGAGGCATCATTAAATCACTGTTACTGCCTTGGATAGGGTGCAGGCACAAGCTAAGCATAGATTAAAGCAATAGAAATACACATTATGGCCTCTGATCAGATATGTAGGCTAATCTGATCAACCAATTTGCCAAAGCCCTCAAATCTGTTTGTTGACAAATGCTAGCTAGCACAGCATCCAGATGAGTCAGAGGCCTCAGAAAGAGATAACTTGGTACATCTTCACTGAAGTCACATAGGAAGGAAATTGCAATATCAGTGAAATAAGTTCTGTCTTCTTCACTTTGTCTGTCAGTGGAGCCACTGCAGCCACACTGAGTAGACAGTGGATTGGCCATTCATCTTTGATTCTGGTGAGAATGGACATTGGTTGGCCCGGTTACCGTTGGTAATTAAATTCTAAATTGAGTAAAGTGGTAAAAGTAATGAGTTTATGGAGACAGACTGGTGAATGCACAATGGACAAAGTGAAAATGTGGATAAATGATCACAGCATGGATTATGGAAACAAAGCATGATGTACAGGTCTACAGAACCTACAAGAAGAGGACTCATGCTTGCTAACATCTGTGATGATTTTATAACATTTATGTGACGTTATTTTTCTAATACTGCAGTATTAAAGATGATAAAACTATAAATAAATATGTGACTACATTTGTAATAACTATCTTTTCACGGGAGCTAATGCAATAATTTGGCATTTATCAGGTGTAAATATGCTTATTCACTTTATTCACAGAGCTAAATGAGAGCACTGACAGCATCCTTGTACCATTTTGATAGTAAATATATTTTGTGTCAGAAGCACACCATTGTACTTTAACCCAAACCATATTTTTATTTCAGTTTTAATGCCTAACCTTATCCAAGTAGTTTTTAAACAGCTAAACCTAACCAAGCAACATTTTTTAGATATTTGCAATTAAGAATAAGAATAAGAATAAGAATAAAAATAACTTTATTGATCCCAGAGGGAAATTCATTTGTCTGACATAGCTCATCTGCTATTTGTATGGGAATTGAAAAGCCTGATGGCTGTGGGTGCGAATGATTCCAGCACTGATGTTTTTTGTTAAAAGATGTTATAATTAATAACATATTTAAAAATAATGTGTGAAAAACTGTAATGTGTATTACTCAAACTTGGGTCTCTGGCGTGAAAGACAAGATGACTCACTCCTCAACCACCCCTCCAACCTCTAGGTGGGGACTATGTTACTATATCATGAACTGCCGTGAGCCCGGGTTGGGGTGGAAGACCACTGGCATCTTTAAAGCTCAACACACTAAACTTGTTTTCCTGATGGATCCTGGTGGTTTTACAGCCTCACGGTGATGATGACTTAAAGAAATCACCACAGAAATAGGCTAAAATATATGTATAACCCATGCAAAACCACAGTTTGTCAAAAAAAGCAACAAGAGGCTGACTAGTAACTGGCTTTAGATGTGCCATTTTCCCTTTCTCCAGTCCTAATGTTATGCTAACTAGCTGCTGGCAGGAGCTTCCTATAAACAATAAAGAGAGAAAAATTAAGGGTATTTACCAAAATGCTGAACTTCTTTTATTGTCTTTAAGTAATAGTCTTAAAAATTATAGTGCTTTGCAAAAAATCACAAATCTTGCTGTTTAATCTTTCACTTAAATTTGCGTATCTCACTTCTGAACCTTGACTCTTTGCTGTAATAAACTAGATCATGTGAGAAAAAGAGAAAACATGAATGACGAGGGAAAGGCCACTGGAGATAAGAGGGAGAGAAGTAAGCTGTGAAAGTGGTGATGGTGCTAGTGGTAGGGGGATTTAGTAGGTAGGAAGAGTAGGGTTAAGCACAGGATGGATGAGGAGGACAAGAGGAAGAGAATATATGGGGGATAAAATAAATAAGTGCCATATGTGCTTATCAACATTTCTGATTATTGTGAATCAGATTCATTCTTTGGAAGGCTACACCGAAATTGGGAAGCAGACGTGTGTGTGTCAGTGTTGCTATTACACACCCACGCACACACACACACACACACACACACACACACACACACCATTCAGCTCAAAAACAGATTTTTCTCATTTCATGATGGCATCTGCTCCACTGTTGCACAGACTGCAATTTTCTGACCTAATAGGGCCTACCAATTGGCCATCAGCACATTTAATGTTAACAAGAAATTGACCAATAACAGTTTTTAAGGCTGCTCACAATTCTGAGCTCAGGTCTGGCCCGGAGCCCACAAATCGATCAATATCTGTGTCTCATTCTCCTGGCCAATGTATCAGCCAGCCAAGTGAAACACAGATACACATAGATAAAGATACTGAAATCCAAACCTTGGTACTATATAAAACTGTTTCTGACCTTATACTCTGTTCCTACACAAAGTTATACTGAAAGACTGTCTTGACACAACTAACTGAATAGTTACCACATTAACATATAGAATGCACAGTATCTGTGCTTGAGCTGGCATTGGCTATCAGAAGTTACACGCACTAGTGCACATTTCTGATAATCTGAAGCAAATAGTACCCAATTATTAAGTCTGAAAAGTGCCAGACTATTTAAATCTATTCATCACTATGGTTGAAGTGTTCTGAGCTCCACTTCGCTTACTGCATCAAACTATTAACACTTATACAGATATAGGTTTGGGAAGATGGAAGTCCTATTGCTAATACATTATTTTTTATTGGCTGGGGCTCTCAGTAATGTTTACCTCTCTTGAGGCAGTGTTGCTGAAAATTGGTAAGGGAATTGAGTCCCGGTTTGGGAACCGCATTCCTAAAGGTGTGGAATAGTTTGCCCTCAGGTTTCAATTCTGTAGTGTCTATCAAGTTTGAAATTAAAATTTACCTCCGCTTCCCTTTTTTTTCTTCTTTTTTTTTGTGGTAGGCTGAAATTTTCTAGTGGTTATTTTTCAGTCTCTTAACATTTAATGAACTGGGTGGTAAATTAAATAATGAGGATCAGTTCTTCACCGCAGACAGACACTCAGGTGAAGCAGGCAATAATGAGCAAAAAAACAGGCAGCAGAAAGACAAGAAGAAAGGAGACTTAAAAAGTTGAACTGTGTTGCGACTTAGACAAATGTGTTTTGACGTTGCTGCCCATCCACACTGTTTCCACAGTTTTCAGTCTTGTGTTTCTGCTGGACAGAAAAGAAGAAGGCGGCAAAAATGACATAACTATCTTCAAGAATACAAGAAAAGAAAAAAAGGTTATTGGCTTTCTCTGACAACTTATTGCACTACTCTTCTGGCAAGTGATGCAGTGTGAGGACATCTCAGCGGGGGGATGAAACCCAAGCGACAGACTTGCAAGAGAGGAGAGCATGTACTGTACCTCCATTGTCTTATGGGACCAAAGCTGGTTGAGTGAGATAAATATGTGATCTCTTGCTGTCAATCTGTCATGCAGGAGGTGCCAAAAATGCTGTTAAAATTCTTTCAATGCTCTGAGTGCGTAGGTTCATTCTCATTTCCTTCTGATTTGCTGTGTGTGCTGAGTGTTCTGTTAGTTATGCTAATTGTCTCTAGACCTCCTGCAGAGTGTGATCTTTTCCTAGTTGGATGGCTGTGAAGTTGTTTGCCCAAGGAGATGAGTCTTTGTGTGCCTGTGTGTGTGTGTTTACAGTGCACAGCTACAATGTGTCACAAAATCTTTAATGATTCTGTGCACACGCATCTGTGTGTGATTATGTGTGTTGAGGTGAATCAGCACAGATCTTCATGCTTTGGTTAGGCATGCTATAATCCCAATCCTCCAAACACTAAGAGCGAAGAAGGGAAACAGGGAAGTATTTCATCATTATGCTGTCATATATCGATTATTCTCCCTTTCATCCTTGCTGTGTTTCATCCTATTAGTAAAGAGAAACCTGTGGGAAAAGAGAGAAATTTTTTCACATCCATTTTTTCTTCAATGAATTTTCCTTGGAATTCTAGCCAAGAAAATGACAATGCTGTATGAGTGAAGTTAATCACATAGGAGTAAAATCCCTTTATGACATATTTTCCAAATGTTTTACTACTAGAACTGCCAAAAGAGATTTTAAAAATCATGTAACTCTGTTAAAATAAAACCCAATCATCTAATTTTTTCAGGACTTTTCCTTATCTGGGTTTATCATATAGTGAATCTTGGGGTGTATGACGTAAAAGAAATAAAAATATGACGACTTATACCTAGAACCACAGAATGAGTTGTTTTTCCCCCCCATAGAAATCAATGTAAAATGCTGCGCTCAAGATTTGCAGTATGTTTGATTGCCTAGCAATATGTATTGTTTACATACATTTTCATATATGCTGTAACATGAGTCACAGCTACCTAAAATAGAGAAGATTTGGCAACTTTTTCATGGGCGCAATCCACATACTCAACTCTGCTGCTCAACCCACAAATGCATTTTCCTGACAAATGTGGCACCATTTAAAGGTAAATTAACAGGCTTGCAAACAGTAAAAGATTTATTGCCAAGAAGCATTGTTACAACAAAGAAATAATCAACCAAACACAAATTTCCCTACTTTTTGTGCTAAGTTTATATGTGATTGATAGATAAATATACAATGCTGTGAAAAAGTATTTCCCCCCTTCCTGATTTCTTTTATTTTTGCATATTTGTCACATTTAAATGTTTTAGATCATCAAACAAAGTTTAATATTACACAAAGATAACCAGATTAAATACAAAATACAGTTTTTTAGTGAAAATTTCATTTATTGAGGGAAAAAAATCTATTCAAACCTATCCTGGCCCTAGGTGAAAAAAAGTTATTAAATCATTAAATTAACTGTGATTATTAATTTTTTGGAAAGCTGAGTTCAATTTCATGAGCCACACCCAGGCCTGATTATTGCCAGACCTGTTGCGTCATTACATCTGGTGTAAAACTAACACCACGTTTCATAAAAAGAAAGCTGTTTCAGGACCTGCTCGACTTTCTGTAATTGATGGAACCATGAATTCTTTTCAATTGCTTTTTCACACAGGGCCAGGTAGGTCTGGATAGCTTTTTTCCCTTAATAAATGAAATCATCATTTAAAAACTGCATTTTGCATTTACTCATGTTATGTCTGTCTAATATTAAAATGTTTTTGATGATCTAAAACATGTAAGTACAACAAATATGAAAAAGAAAAATAAGAAATCAGGAAAGGGGCAAATACTTTTTCACAGCACTGTATAGGAGACTGTAGTTAGATAAAAGATGAATACGGGTCGGGGATGGGATGTTGAGCCGGGGCAGAGTGGGCCAGAGCGGGTGAACTGTGATGGAATGTGTGGAGAACCGGGCAGGTTGCTGGGTGTCCAGAGTGTGGAGTAAAAATCTGAATAAAGAGTGAAATCTAGAGCAGAGCAGCCAAATTAGACGGGTTTAAGGCCTGAGGAACACAGCTGAGAAGGGCCACAGGCTGATGGGGAAATTATGGTTCAGTAGTAGTAGCACAAGGGCAGAGTGCAGGTGAAGTGTCAAAAACATGTGGTACAACCGGTCTGTGGACTTGTGCTGTTCTTGTTCCAGCAGCAAGCTGCAAAGAAGAGTTAAGTTATAACATACAAAGAACTAAAGTGAAACCAAGTGTGGAAAACAATGAACAGTTTCCTCTGCAGCCATTGTCTGTACTTTTCATGCTGTATTTTCTGATTTTTGATGGGTTTTTTTGTGCTTCTGGTGAACTGGTGAACGCCCCCCTCCCTGTTCCAGCCCACTTGTTAACCAATCAACATTCGACCAACACACAGTGTCATCCACATTGAGCACCATGTAGTTGGGATTTTGGAGGACCGCATGGAAGCAACAGGCAAATACCTCTGCAAACAGATACAGCATAAATTAAAAATCTGGCAGAGGAGTGTGGACAGTGGATGAGAGAGAGGCTGCAGAAGTGGAGGCAGATGTGGGCGAGATGATAAACTTTGACTGTTCTACTATTACAATAATTAATTCTTAAATTGTGTTTCTTATTTTGTTGTAGCCAACTGTGAGGTCAAATTTAAAATGTAGGAAATGACCCTTTTAATCTGTTTCACAGCAAGCCCTCGGTTTTTCATACCTTCTTTATTGTAGCGTAACTAAAATGACACACTATCCAAAATCCAGAAGTGCCTAAAATTCCCTAAATCAAAAGTTATTCATTGCCAAATAGACGGTGTCAAAACTTTCAAAGCTGGTTATCTGGCACATCCAGTCAGTATACCTGTATTATAATTTACAGTGCATTTGGAAAGTATTCACAGCGCTTCACTTGTTCCACATTTTGTCATGTTACAGCCTTATTCCAAAATGGATTCAATTCATTTTTCACCTCAAAATTTTACACACAATACCCCATAATGACAAAGTTAAAAAAGTTTGCTTGAAATTCTTGCAAATTTATTAAAAATAACAAAGTATTCACAACCTTTGGTCAATACTTTGTTGAAGCACCTCTTTTTCTTTTTGAGTACGATGCTACAAGCTTGGCACACCTATTTTTGGGCAGTTTCTCCCATTCTTATTTGCAGAACCTCTCAAGCTCAAGGTTGGATGGGGAGCATCGGTGCACAGCCATTTTCAGATCTCTCCAGAGATGTTCAATCGGGTTCAAGTCTGGGCCACTCAAGGACATTCAAAGAGTGGTCCTGAAGCTACTCCTTTGTTATTTTGGCTGTGTGCTTAGGGTTGTTGTCCTGTTGGAAGATGAACCTTTGCCCCAGTCCGAGGTCCAATGCACTCTGGAGCAGGTTATCATCAAGGATGTCTCTGTACATTGATGCATTCATCTTTCCCTCAACCCTGATTAGTCTCCCAGTTTCTGCTGCTGAAAAACATCCACACAGCATGACGGTGTCACCACCGTGTTTTACT
The DNA here is from genome assembly GCA_015108495.1 of Heterochromis multidens. Lineage (NCBI taxonomy): Eukaryota > Metazoa > Chordata > Actinopteri > Cichliformes > Cichlidae > Heterochromis > Heterochromis multidens. Next base: position 7,472 of record VUQS01031013.1, on the reverse strand, counting down.
GTAGGGATGGTATTGGCCAGGTGATGAGCGGTGCCTGGTTTCCTCCAGACATGACGCTTGGCATTCAGACCAAAGAGTTCATTCTTTGTTTCATTAGACCAGAGAATTTTGTTTCTCATGATCTGAGAGTCCTTCAGGTGCCTTTTGGCAAACTCCAGGTGGGCTGTCATGTGCCTTTTACTGAGGAGTGGCTTCCGTCTGGCCACTCTACCATACAGGCCCGATTGGTGTAGTGCTGCAAAAATGATTGTCCTTCTGGAAAGTTCTCCTCTCTCCACAGAGCAACGCTGGAGCTCTGTCAGAGTGACCACTGGGTTCTTGGTCACCTCCCTGACTAAGGCCCTTCCACCCCGATCACTCAGATTGGCCGGGCATCCAGCTCTAGGAAGAGTCCTGGTGGTTCCAAACTTCTTCCATTTACATATGACAGAGGCCACTGTACTCACTGGGACCTTCAATGCTGCAGAAATTTTCCTGTACCCTTCCCCAGATCTGTGCCTCAATACAATCCTGTCTCGGAGGTCTACAGACAATTCCTTGGACTTCATGGCTTGGTTTGTGCGCTGACATGTACTGTCAACCATGGGACCTTATATAGACAGGTGTGTGCCTTTCAAAATCATGTCCAATTAACGGAATTTACCACAGGTGGACTCCAATCAAGTCGTAGAAACATCTGACAGATGATCAGTGGAAACAGGATGTACCTGAGCTCAATTTTCAGTGTCATGGCAACGGCTGTGAATACTTATGTACATGTTAAAGTTTTGTTTATTTTTAATAAATTTACAATAATTTCAAGCAAACTTTTTTAACTTTGTCATTATGGGCTGTTGTGTGTAGAAGTTTGAGGTAAAAAATGAATTGAATCCATTTTGGAATAAGGCTGTAACGTGACAAAATATGGAACAACTAAAGCTGTGAATACTTTCCAGATACACTGTAACCTAAGTTCTGATTAATATTGCACTTATGGTCTTTTGTAACAAATAAAATTTGAAAACAGAGCTCAGAAAATTTACAAATATTACATTAAACATACATTTTTTTGGTAAGTTTGGGATTCTGAAAGAGAAGAGAGCTCATCTGAGTAAATTTTTGTCACCTAGAGTACACAAACCATGAAACAGGTAATATGCACCAGGAGACATAAACTGGGGCAGCACGGTGGTGGTTAGCTCTGTCACCTCACAGTAATAAGGTCCTGGGTTTGAATCCATCCCAGGCCCTTTCTGTGTAGAGTTTGCATGTTCTCCCTGGGTACTTCAGCTTCACAGTCCAAAAAACATGCATGGGGTTAGGTTAATTGGTGATTCTAAATTGACCATAGGTGTGAATGTGAGTGTGAACAGTTGTCTGTCTCTCTGTGTTAGCCATGCGACAGATTAATGACCTGTCCAGGGTTTACCTTGCCTCTTGCCCTATTACAGCTGAGATAGCTTCAGTTGTATTAGTTGTTTATCAAAACTCTTATCATGTAACTTAGTTCAGGTTAGTTAATCTGAAATCACCAGGGCATACTAACCAGATGGTATGGTTTTTTGGGTGGGTGGGGGGGGAAGGGGTGCGTTTAAAGCAATGCAATTAAATTCATGAAACTCATGTTTTTCTTGGTCAGTATGTATTATTCAACATTTTTTTAAACTCAAGGACACATTAGCATCATGCCCAGGTACTGCGCGCACATGATGTCAGTGCCATATATTTTCCTGCAGGGCATCACTGTTAGCACATTATATGACAAAAGAAAGGATGAGAGTAATCCCTGCAAGCTCTTCAGACACAGACTCCAGTGATGAAAAGGAGGAAATCATTTTCAGGCAGCACGGAGATGGAGTCAGCAAGTGAGGATAGTTCTATAGAGGAGTGTGATGAGGAGGAGGAGGAAAATAAGTGAGTACAAGTTCAAAAAAGCCAAAGGATTTAAGTTACAGTAGGCATATACTTTGATAGAAATAAGTGAATTATTTTTAAAAGTAGTATGTACGATGTAAAGGAAACAAGGAAAAACAAGAACTTCATTAAACACTTCTCTTCATTTCATTCTCTTTATTAAACAGAATATTAAAGTGTTTATGATTTTAACTCTCAGGAGATATCCATCATAAGATCCTAAAGGATATAAAGTACTAAAATAATGCGTGGAAATGTTTATTCATGTACAGATGCGAAAAATAGGAAGAAATAATGTTTTACAAATCATTTCCACTCCTGCCTGTTATGCATAGAAATATTGTTTGAGCCGTACAATCTTGTATCAAATTAAAGAGTAGATGTGTTTGATGAATGTAAATTAATGGTTTTTTTTGGTTATGTTTCCACATGCACTTTTTGAAGATTTGGGAGATACTCCTGCTCTAACATTGAAAGACTGAACTATGGTTTAGGATAGAAAAGTACTTACTTCATCATGTAACCAAAACACATTTTTTAAACTATCTTAAGCAAAGGACTTCGATCCATCCATTTTCTTCTAGACTGGCGCATGTCCCAGCTGTCTTAGGGCAAAAGGTAGGGTACACCCTGGATAAGTCACCAGTCACTCACATGGCTAACACAGAGAGACATTCACACCTACAGCCAATTTAAGATCACCAGCTGATCTAACAAGCATGTCTTTGGACTGTGGGAGGAATTCAGACCCAGAGAGAATCCATGCAGGCAGAGGAAGAACATTCAAACTCCACACAGAAAGGACCCAGCCAGCAGGTGGATTCAAACCCAGGACCTTCTTGCTGTGGGGTGACAGTACTAACCAGCACACCACCATACTGCCAGCAAAAGACTTGCTGTCTAAACTTAACCACAGGACTTCAGAATCTGAAGTTTTGTCTCTGATGGTATCACAGTCCTGCGCTTTGGATGTCCATCAACCCTATGACTTGCATGTTGTACTAAATCGTAGGACCTTCAGTTCTGGAAAAATCACTGCAAGTGAACATTCAGTTATGTTTCTTGCTAAATCTCAGCCTGTTCTAGAGCATAAAATACTGCCAGTTTGTCATGGTTGCTGAAGAGATATGCACAAGGTGATCCTGGATATCTGTACCTTAACAGTCACTGTTCAACATGCATCTTTTCCTAAACCTAACCAAGAAGTTTTGGTGCCCAAAGTTAACAGTGAGTGAAAGCAAAAGTAAACAGAGAATTGAGCACAAACTGAATTCAAACTTGTGATCTGTCATATTTTTGAATAGTTTTCCTCAAAAAACATTTGTATATTGTCCCATGGTGCAACATGGCAGGCAGAAAACATGAGGGGAAAAAAAAATGAAATGAAAAGGCTAAGATCTACAAGTTTAAAAACTCAACAGTTTTCTTGAGAGCTGGTGGAGGTTAATACAAACCTAAAGGGAGAGTAAGTTTTGGACTTGCATTCATCTGAACATGACAGGAATATGACCTAAAATGTACAGAAAGAGCTGAAATGTGAGCTGTGTTCCTTAGGATACATTTGAGCAGGACAGTATTAACTTAAATGTATATATTATATTATGGTTAATCAGTTATATCATATTTTACTCCTTTCCCATCAGAGTAGCCTTGATGCACAGTTACATGTTTAGTTGGTCCCATCCATTCTGCAACACCAGAAAAACAACCCCAATCATACAGCCAGAGTCATAAAGAAATATTTTCAGTGGCAGGAAGAACAAGGAGTCCTGGAACAGATGGTGTGGCCCCCACAGAGCCCTGATCTCAACATCACTGAGTCTGTCTGGGTTTACATGAGGACATGGAAGCAACTTAGAGACAGTCTAAATCCACAGACGAAATGTGACAAGTTCTCCAAGACGCCTGGAACAACCTACCTGCTAAGTACCTTAAAAAGATTGTGCACAAGTAGACCTTGGCAAAGGGTGGTCACAAACTGATTTTTTTTTTCCTTTTTACTGCCTCGCTTCTGTTTAGAGCTAGCAGT
>VUQS01031011.1:3110-21557 GCA_015108495.1 Heterochromis multidens | reverse complement strand
CGCTTGGCAGTCAGGCCAAAGAGTTCAATCTTTGTTTCATCAGACCAGAGAATTTTGTTTCTCATGGTCCGAGAGTCCTTCAGGTCCCTTTTGGCAAACTCCAGGCGGGCTGTCATGTGCCTTTTACTGAAGAGTGTCTTCTGTCTGGCCACTCTACCATACAGGCCTGATTGGTGGAGTGCTGCAGAAATGTTTGTCCTTCTGTAACGTTCTTCTCTCTCCACAGAGCAACGTTGGAGCGCTCTTAGAGTGACCATCGGGTTCTTGGTCACCTCACTAACTAAGGCCCTTCTACCCCGATCGCTCAGATTGGCCAGGCGGCCAGCTCTAGTAAGAGTCCTTGTGGTTTCAAACTTCTTCCATTTACAGATGATGGAGGCCACTGTGATCACTGGGACCTTCAATGTATTGAGAGCTCTGTCTGACACATTTTTTGTACCCTTCCCCAGATCTGTGCCTCGATTCAATCCTGTTTCTGAGGTCTATAGACAATTCCTTGGACTTCATGGCTTGGTTTGTGCTCTGACATGCACTGTCAACTATGGGACCTTATATAGACAGGTGTGTGTCTTTCCAAATCATGTCCAATCAACTGAATTTACCACAGGTGGACTCCAATCAAGTTGTAGAAACATCTGACAGATGATCAGTGGAAACAGGATGCACCTGAGCTCAATTTTGTGTCATGGCAAAGGCTGTGAATACTTATGTACATGTTATATTTTTGTTTTTTATTTTTACCCTAACAATTTGCAAGAATTTAGAGCAAACTTTTTTTACTTTGTCATTATGGGGTATTGTGTGTAGAATTTTGAGGTAAAAAATGAATTTAATCCATTTTGGAATAAGACTGTAACATGACAAGATGTGGAACAAGTGAAGCGCTGTGAATACTTTCTGGATGCACTGTATATGCATCTACAAGTAAAAGGATATCTGTAACTGATAAGTGAAGTGCCTGAAAACTTTTTTTATTATGATTTGGCATTAAAATGTTTAGTGTGAAGTGTTGATATTTCATTCAGAGATTGTCGCTTTCAGATAACTTTTCCCCAACACTATTAGTACCCACTCATTCCACCCAAGCACATTGTACAGAAAAATTGCCACTCACATCTTCTGAGTGCAGTAGACCAGGCTAACTGTATAGGAATGAACTGTAAAACAATGGCATTAAGACTTGAATTGCTGCATCAGGGCTTAGACCATCATAACTCTACATAAGGCAACATGGTCATTATACAAACTGTGACCAATGCCACAGTCTATCTCGCTGCTCTGACTTTTATTTGATTTCTACAGTTAACACCAGTAAATATCAGTCAACACCACTATAAATGTAACATCACTGTAAATGTGCCAGGATTAGACAGAGTTATAGTTTTTAAATACAGTCACTGTGCAGAATCTGGAAACCAATAAAAAGCCATTAAAATAAGTTAAATTATATCATAAACATGTTTTTCAAATATTCTGTATTAGGTAATTCCTTTTTGATAGTGAAATGTAGATTGTTAGGGTTTACAAATGCTTATTAGTGTTTCATTGGGTTATTTTTATAAAACAAGCTTGAGTACCTTTGAAATGACTTACTATTAATTTAAATTAAATGTAAGACATTATCAGTGTCTGTGCTCTAATGAAACTCTGCAAAGTGACGATGGTCTTGACAGATTGCTTGACAAATTCATTATAGGTAAGACACAGCGCTGCAGGGAAGAATACCACACACTCAGCAGCAACACCCCCACCTAGGACACACACAGACACACAGCTCCACACAGATGGAGGCAGTCAAACACACAGCAGGCTGCCTTCACATCCCGGCAGAAAGAAGTACAGAGATGAAAATAGAAGGATAGAGGGAAGTCGGCTGAGATACTTTTGCCGACGCTTTCCATGCCTCTGCAGGTAGTTTCTCTCTTATTGACATCCCTTGATTTGTATCCCACAAGGTGTGTTTTGCAAGGCTACGCAACCGTGTCATCCTCCTTTTATCTATACCCTTTGAAACTAAGGAAAGCCTTTAGGCATGTGACTGACAGATGAAGACTAGCCAAATCAAGGAGAAAACAACAAAACTGAGCCAAGTACCTTTCTAACTTCCTGTTTTTGTCAGGAGCAGCATACAAATGATTTTGGGATGCATAGAAACAGCATTACCTTTTAAAAACACAAAATTATGGATAGTATTCCCAAAATCAGATTTAAGTTCTATTACAATTCACTAAGTCAGCACAGTCACCTCTGAAAATATGGCTTGTCAAATAGGATAAAACATTTAGCTGAATACAAGCCAGGGACCGGATTTATGATTTATATATACAGAAGAACAAAGTATTTTTCATTTTTCACGCATATTTATAAAAATCTATGCAGTCAAGCTTTGAAACAAGTGAAATGACCTATGTGATGTTAAGCTGTGTTGCAAGTGGAAGGACTTGCATTTGACTTTGTCCAGTATAATCAAAAACATGCAAAACTAAAGTTATTCCACGTAGCATCAGCTGTACTTTATGTTTAAAGCTAAAGCTAAAGTTTATGATGGTGAACACTGGTAAACAAGGACTCCATACATATCAAGCCAAAACCATATCTGACCTAAATTTGAATGTGAGCCTCTTTGTGTAGCTCTGCTTATGGCTCTCCTGCTGTTTTTAGATCACTCCTGGAAGTCTTCTGATGACTTACATGTGCACATCTGAATCTGCATCTCCTTTATTGTCACACAACAGTGATCTTTTAACTTAAATTTTATTTTGGAGAAGAGAACAAAACCCAAACAGAGCGAAATTCAGCTGTTAGGGCGGTTGGTGAGTGAAGACTAAAACTTTCCACTGAATATTTTGGGATTTGGCATTTGAACCTGGCATTCACAGTTCTGATCATGGGGACAAATTCCTGGTGCACAATTCCCATAAATGTGATGACAATGTGATGATTGAAAATAAATGCTCCTGACCATTCTCTGGGCTCGGACGCTGCAGGCTATTCCACTGAAAGCTGCTGTTTGTGTTATAGAAAAAGGCCCAACTTTTTATACTAATGAAGATCTTCAACATGAAGATTTAGGTAGTTTGTAGTTAGTAAGTAATACTATAATCTTAAACTACTTAAATTTACTTATAGAATTAATTTACTTATGTTTAATGCCTTAATTCCATGTATGGCTGTATTTTCATGTTTTGAGAAGTGTGTTTGGTTTGCAGGGAGTTGACATACTGATATAATATCGATGCTCTTGTCAAAGAGTCGAGATGTCCAGGGTTGTCGAGTCTTTGTATGATGGTGTTTAAAAGTATAATTCCAAGAATTTCTAAATATAGAAAGGGGGTGATTTTTGTGACATTATAAAAACGTCTTGTTTTGTGTGAACTGATTACTTTTTTTTAAAATCTTAGTTCACATGCTTGTTTAAACAAATGAGGCTGACAATCTTGAAAATTTTGTCTATCGAGTCTGACTTCTCCAAAACATAAAGTGGCGTCCTGAACAAGATTGGCCGAGCAAGAGCTTGTCTCTGTGCAGAGGTATAAAGGTAAGTAAGAAAGGAAAGCTCTGTGAGTGATGAATTTTACTGGTTTTAAGATTGACAGCTATAGCATTAAAAATAGCGGTCATGGTCCTGGGACACAGGGTTTTGTGTTTTTGGATGTGGAATTAAGCATTCTCTATTTTTTTTATAGTCTGAAAGTTTTGTTGATCAGAGTTCAGAGGTTTTTCTTTATTTTTGTAATCGTAGTAATGCCTCTGTGCTGAGTCTTAAGCTCTTGTTACTTTGTAACAATTCTGGTTTTGTGGATGTTTTGAGTTGTTATTTATATAAGTTTCTTTGTTTTCTAATTTTGTCTAGTCTCCCCAGTGTTTCCTTGTATCCTGTGGTCGAGTCTTTGTCTGTTAGCTGTTTGTTACTTCCTGTTTTATTTTGTGAGTTTGTCTCTTTTGCCTTGCTTTGAGTTTTACTTCCTTGTCATTGCCTTCATTAATCTCAGTTGTTTCAAGTTCCCTAGGTGTCTCCACTCTTCCCTACTAACCCTTGTATCTCTGTATATATTGCTGTGTCACTTCATTCTTTGTCAGAGTGCCTGTGTATTCTCTCGTGTGCTCCTCAAGTTTTGGTCTTGTTTTTGAAGTTTGTTTCTTGGACCTTTGTGCATTTTGGATTTACTTTCATTGTATTTGGGCTGCTGCCTACAACCTAAGGTTTTTGTTGATCTTGTTTGCCTGTGAGTCCTGCATTTGGGTGCTTTTCCTGAATTGTGACAATACCTCATCATAAAAGACACATAAATAGGTCTGGATTAAGAGGAATGTCCAGAAAGATGGAATTTTGTGGGTTTTTAGGTTTTCAGGTTAGCCACAGGTTGTCCAGTGCTTGATACTAACATTTGTCTCAGCCACTGATGATTGCAACAGCATGTAGTAGCAGTGACTGAGAGGGGTGAAAGGAACCCGAGGCTACCCCATTTCTTTTGCTGATGAGGGCAACAACATGTAGAAGTAATAGACAGATAGAAGAAAAATAGATGTGAGTAGACTGTGTAACTACCATATAAACTCATTATGTATTTTGAGCATGTTTGCATGATTAAGCATTTCCAAAAATGTCAGCATGCTGTAAGAAATTGAAAAACAAACAAAAAGAAAAAAATAATTTAAACCCTACATTGAAAAAGACAACATATTAAATGAGTTTTTGAGTAAAAAAAATATGCACATTTAATTTGATACCAGCGATAATTACAAAAAATAGAATTTCAGTTTGAAAATCTTATGTTTACTAAGATCATTATCATGATGATGATTATTAAATCCTGTCTTTAATTTTTCATGTCAAGTTAGAAGAGAAATAGAAACGAAAATCAATTTCTCTTGGTTTTAAATAATTTGGACAAGCATTTTAATTCATGCAATCTTTGCATAGGTGTCAGGAAAACATTCAGTGCTTTAAATATGCACAAATAAAGGCAGCCTTATAAAGGGTGAAAATTGCGAACACAAATGTTGTAAACTTTTATAAATTCTGATGTTGCATTTGTAAAAGAAATATGTGAAAGAAGAGATTGGAAAATATAGTTCTTTGACAGGTTACCGGCAATTACTTTTCAACTAAATTTCCAGGTACAACAAAGCTCATTTCAAGAGACACCAGCGGTTAAGAGATTTTGCTTGATGGTCAGCTCCAAATCCAGCCTCCAGTGTAGAAGGGACAATTCCCAGTAGTGTTTTCCATACTGCACATTATTAGGCCACATTTTTATTTGGCCTGAGGCTACCAGTTGCCCCAAGGTTAACTGAGCTCAGTTTTTTTTTACAGAGCACAAATTAGCCCGGAGCAATTTGGAGGCATCTGTTGTCACAAGAGGTAACTGGATTTCTGTTATTGTGTTAAATCATTAAAATCATTGTTTCTATGTTTGCAAAACAGGAAAAGTAAATGACTGCAAAAAGAAATACAATATCTGAATGCACTTTAACAAAGATGTTTACAGTTCTGAAATTTGAAAGCACTTGCAGGTGTGTTTCCTTCTGTTTTGTGCATCAAAATATGTTCACTGTGTTTATCTGTCACAATCATGCATAATAGGCTTACCTCAATTAACACACTAAATGTTGTGTAAATGGTAAGGGACGATTGATGAAGCTGACATCTACTAATGAAGATTCATTAGGTGAATCTTAAACTGATGATTAGCCAATTAACACTGGGACCGGGTGAAAAATAGCATGCCAATAATAAATCATAAAACCATAAATATATATTTGCATAACTGAAAGACACATACACAGTGCCATCTTTTTTGTAGTTACTATATTGTGTGTGTTTTTTGAGAATCACTGAATACAAACAGTTCCAGCAAGCGAGCAGAGGGCTGACAACTGATGTATTTTTAATGGGTAGGTGGACATTTTTTTCAGTAAATGTACACACAGGTCAGTACCCTATGAAGGAATTTAATTGTGAATATCTATAGGGAACTGGAGGTACATATGTAGAGGAAAAAAATCTCAGAAAAGATGAGTAAAAAGTTAAGAGAGCTGACACATCATAGAGGAATTTTATTCTAAACAGACACAATATAGAAATCTTTAGTCTGAATAATCTGTATGCATCACATTAACCTTGAGACTTAATCACAGATAAGCCTTTTCACTTACCATATTCTGAAGTCATGCTCTGATTGGCTAAGAAGCTGTAACACATGCACCACATCACACTCTGAATGGTTCAAATACTGCATATCCCCCCTGTGGCTGGATACCTGATTGAAAAATCTCTGTGCAGCTTTTGCGTTGAATTTCAGGTACAAAGAGTAATTTGCACATCAATGCCTCTAATGTGTCTGTGTGCACCGCAAATAATTAAATAAATAAAATCTGAATACTGTGCATTTTTGAAGTAAGTCTCAATAGAAGTCTTGCATTTTTTTATTCCATATTTTGTTTTAGAATTTATTTCACCATTTCTGCTACCACACTCGACTATGTTTCAGTTATTGAGAGCTCTGTCTGACACAGGTTTCCAAAATGCATATTCAAGGAGTGGACAACATGCTTTTATTACCTTAGGTGGGCTTTCAGATCCAGGATATTCACGCTGATCGAGTTTGTTCCAGCGCTGCATGAGTTTTATGACGATAGGCTTGCTGAAGTCCACTAGCTGGAACCCAGTCACATTGGCCCCACCGTGCATGAACCTTTCCAAAGATATGTCCTTAAAACCCTGGGTAGACCAAAAGCAGGACAGAAATAAAGAAATGTCTTTCGGACAACGTAACACAAAAAACATAAAAACCATCCCAGACCAGACGATGTAGAGTCTAAGGGTTCAGACTCCTCCTACACACTAAGGTCGATATACTCTCCATATTACAAATAGTTTTCCTGATCATTAATGCCACTTCTTAATGTTGCAAGGTTTCCACTGCGGAAAGTGTGACATTATGCAGTGTCACTTCATAGTGAAGTGGTGGTAAAGAGGAATCTGTTTGGGATATAACATAGACAGAGGTAGAGAATAAAGACATGTGAGGGTTATTCTAAGCTGATGGTGCTATAGTAATTACTAAAAGCAACGAGAGCCTATCTAACCTGACCTGAGCTCATTGGACCCGTTTACACTGTCCCAGAGATAAGGGTTGAAACAATACTTAATTTACTGGGTTCCAGCAGCTTCTCAAAGCTGTGACTTTTGTCAAGGAGAGACGAATGATAAAATACAAATTCTGAAGTAAAATAAATAATGGCCTCTGGTGGAAAAAAAATAGAAAAAATGAATACGCAGATAATGATTCAGTTTTTTGAATAACTGAGAAAATCTCCAACATTGTAACAACATTTTGTCCCAGCGCTGGTTTAAAAGACTTGAAGAGGAATTCTTCAAAGATCCATCTTGTTGTGCCTAGTATTGTGTGTCTACTGTGGATTCTTAAGTAGGCTATTGAACTAAAACATTACAACAACTCTGCAGGAAACGTGTTTCAGAAAGCAGCAAGACACTAGCTGAAAGCAATGCCAGCATTCTTACCAGGTTTGCTATGATGTAATGGTAACCTTTTACATGTTTCCCCACACTGACAGCCTGAAAAGAGAGAGGGAGAGAAAACTTTACTTCGTGTATTGTATTTATTTTGGCAAGCCAAGGGAAAAGTAGCATTAGGAAGCACGACAGGGGAGTCGAATACAAAAAGAAGATTTCCTCCATCTCTTGCTCCGTTACCTTTCTTAACAGTCGTGCTGTGGTTATTTTATTATGCTGATTAAAAGCAGACAAAATTATGAGGACTTCTGTACCATGCTGGCTACAAACTCTGCAGCTTCTTTAAACATTTAAAGAACTCCAGATGATTAAACTTTTTTTTCCCTGCTATTTAGCTTCTAAGATGACTTCTAAGGTTAATAATATTTCTGCTCAAAACTAAAACCCATGAGTTTTTGGTCACTGATATATCTATGAAGAGGGATGGAGTGAAAATATGGCAGACTGTGGGAATTCTGACAAAGAAGTAGAATGCATATTCAGATTAACAAGCGGCAAAAACCCAATTAATAAACTGTTCACATTTTTCTTTGTCTCTCTCACCCACACATATCAACAGCTTTGTACTGACGCAGACAGATGTACGTACACACACACGCGCGCACACACAAAGATCGCAGCTGGCAGGGGCAGACAAACAGAGCAGTCTCTGTCTCAGAGCAGGGATCCAAGCCAGTGCCAGCTCTGCAGAGCTGACTAGTGTGTGTTTGTGTCTGTATGCCTGTCTCAGTACACATGTATGCAAGTGTGTGTTTGTGCGTGCGTCTCCGTCTGTCTGTTCACTCAGCACAGAAGCCAATTAAGAAACAGTCTGTCTGTCTATGTGTCTGAGATGCCACTACTGGTGTGGATTTGTGTCTGTGTAGTTGTATGAATGACTATGTGCATTGTAATGTTGTAATGATAGCTGGTATTATAGTTACATACATTAGATTTCTGTGTATTATTAGTAACTGTAGGAGTTTCTGAAGGGTATGTACATTAATGAATGTGCTTGTGTGCATGTTTGTGTGTTACTGAGTTTGTCACATGTGCAAACTGAGGATCACATGTAATGACAGGAGGCAGGACCATTGGGATGTTACACTCCAACCTGAGTCAAAGGCTGCACATACACACTCTTTCTCTCTCTCTTTCTGACTCACACACACGCCACCTTTCAGAGCTCAAGACTTAACCATCAAACAAGACAGACAATCTAATGAACTTAGACAACCATAAGGTGTCCGAGCGCATGCCTTGACATTCATTATGTGCGTATATCCTCGAAATCTGTGTGATAGGACAGTTTACTGTCATTACTGCAATCACACACTGATGTAGCTGTTGGGGAAGTCACAGTTTTTCATTCCACATTACGAACTCCAGGGAAAACCTCAAATCTTGTTTTCTTTCCAGATGTCAGAAAGCATCAGGCGCTCTGCTGCAACTAGCTGAGTGGAGCAGACAGTCGGCAGACACTAGCAGTACAGTGAAGAATCTCCATTATGCAATGCTGCAGTTATTAGTAACTTAACACTGACTCTAATTGTTTTCACTATTTCTCATAGAGTCTCATTTCATTACTTACCGCATCCTATTATGTGGTTAAAAGGATCTAAAAACACATTATTGTATGCTGGTTGTACCTCATTAAGTGTTAAATGCTGTTAAGTCCAGGTCAGTAATGTCATCTCTGACCTCACTCAATCATAGTGAGGCATCCATTAACTGTATCTCACGATCTAAGATCCTGTAGGTTTGTTTAGCGTCCAGATCAGTGTCAAACCTTCATGCACTGGCAGTTGGATACTTTTTTTTTTTTCTTTATTCTTTTGATTACTTGTTACCAGGGACTGTAGAGTGTTTATAAATGCATCATATGATGTTGTCATTAATAAACAGCAATAAAAACTAAAAACTTACCCTGAAACAGAATTATTTTTTTCACATTCACACATTCAGTAGACCTGTTAATTATTCCATGTTCTTCTATTCTGCTAGGTTATCTATTTGCAATAAATCTGGACCATAAATATCTCCATATTTAATCTCGATACTCAAGTAACATGACTTTACATTACTGATTGTCTTGCTGGCTTAAGTGCCACTGTGATTTTACATTAAAGTATTCACAGTCTTGTTGGTTAATGTGCTAAGGTGGTTAAATTTACAGTACCTGTTCTAGGATGCTCTGTAGTCTCTCAGGCTCCAGGTCAATGACATATTTTCTCTCTTGCCGTCGATCCAGGTCCTCTAAGAGTCTCCGATACGCTGCCTCGTTGAAACTCTCCACACAGATTGCACTCACCTGTTTTTACATGCCAAATGTGTGTATGAATACAAGAATACAAGAGCAAACGGTGTGGATAAAGTCATGCATGTAAACCTCAAGCAAGTTAAAAAAGGTGTTTGAAGGACTGATGACAGAAACCAAATGTAATTACACAACATGAGTGAACAGTGTGAATGTGGCTGTTTAAATTACATCCTGTCTATGTGCTCTGAGAGAGCATGAGAATTCTGTGTGTGTGTGTTTGTGTGTGTGTATGTATGTGTTTTAGCAGGCTTCCAAGAATGTGTGCGTTTGTGTGTGTCCTGACCTGCCATCCGTTCTGCCCCGCTCGCTCCATAATTGCCTGCAGTATTGCATAACCTAAACAACAGAGAGTAAGGGAAGCAAAAGAAAAAAGAGAATTAATGCTGCACTAGGTAGATGATGCAGTTGGAAAATGGAGTAATTATGTTTTGCAATTTTTCCAGGTTAAAAAAAAATTGCACCAGTATTTGCAAAATCTTTTATTTTAATCTCAGTTAAAGCAAAACCTTTGCACACAATACTAGAATCAGCAAATTGTTTCCAGGTGGGCATTACCTTCCAGCAGATTCATCAACTTATCTCATTTACTTTAATAATACTCTCAAGTCATGTCTTCAAAATTAGGAGCAAAATGCTTAGCACTTCATGCAGCAGGGCTCTCTTCAGTGTTGTTTTGTCCTCCAACCCACAAAATGTAATGACTGAATTGTCTGTCTAATTCTGACTGGCATTAATGTTGACAATTCATTGGAATTAAATTAAATTAAATGCTTTTTTTTAGTGGTGAGATAGGATTCAAATGCAACTCGTGTGTGTACACTACTGGAACCAAACCTATAAAGGGGAGTTCAGCTTCTACAATATGATGCAACACAGCTTTGAGCAGGGTGTCTTTTTAGTGTGTTGCTAATGAATTTAACTTGATTGCACAAGCAGCAGGTGGCAACATGAGTGACAGTGAATATAATATTACATTGAACAACTGTCATGTTGGGTCAAGTCAAATGGAAAACATGTAATAATAAGTAATAATGCAATGTCACAGCAATATTCTTTTTTAATATTGGCACACAGTCATGTCTCTATCATGACGACCAGTGTAACAAACCTTGTTGCTAATTCTCTGAGGAGAGCAGATAAAAATAAAATTATGTCACAGTTCATGGAAAGTCAAAGTACAACACAAAAACACAACACAAAAAAACCAAAATGAAATAAAAAGAAAAACTAATTGGAAAATAAAAAAAATACTGACCAGCACAGCATGAGTCTCTTAAAACACAACACAAAAAAGTACACATTCCAGTTTTACCTTTCTAACCTCTGAACTGAAGCTATAAATAACCATATCTGTGTCTAAATGAAAAAAAGGATTCTGTGAACTTACAAAACTAACTAAAATAAAAATAAAAATATACAGGAAAGCTCCTCAGGTTTCGTCTTTGACACTTTGGTGACATTTGTCATCACAGCCTGCCTGATGAGGCTTTGGGGAATTTATTTATTGAGACTCGGGAGGTCTATGTAACTGCGAGTCAACTGCCTTCACAAAGTGTTGTGTTTTTATTGTAATAGGTATTACAATAAAAAGTGTAAGACACTAAAACTAATAAAAACTAAACTAAAACTCAACATTTGCCAAAAATTTAAATTAAAACAACATCAACAACAAAAAAATCCTGCGATAGATGGCGACCTGTCTACAGTGTACGCTGTCACCCTGAATTGGCTAAGCAGAAGAAAATGGATGAATGGATAAAAACTAAGCTGAAATGAACTAATCTACTCCAGAAACTAACTGAAACTAAACTGAATTGAACACAAAAAAATCGAAATTAAATAGAAATAAATAGTAATTAGAAAATACACAATTACTGTATAATAACTTAGGTGTTTTGCAGTATGTGTGCCTTCCTTTGTACTGTATTTATGCACATTATTTAAAGCTTTCACAAATGTGAATGCATTAATCTAGTCTATGTGAATTTGCCACTGTATGCATTTGCTTTTGCATGCAGTTGTGCGGGTATGTGGACGTCCTCAGGCTGTGTGTGAGTGTGTGTTAGCAGCTGTCTGTAGTGCAGAGCAGGGAGCATAAAACAGATCACAGTGTTACTGCCCATTTTCCAGCACATTACAGGCAGCAGGTCTTGATGGGAGCCTATAATGAAGGGCCCTGCCTTGGCCAAGTCATGGGTGAGTACAGCCCAAATTCTTACGCATCCATCTTTCGCTCCATTTCTCCCTCCTTTCCCCCTTTCTCTCAAACATTCCCCCTCCTTCTCCTGCTATATGCTACTGTATATCCCCAGAGGCTTGTGAACCTGTCCATCCACTTTCTCCTCCTTTCTGTAATGTTCCTCCTGCCATCCTCCACTGCCCCCCATCTACCTCTACTTTCTCCTCTTCCTAGCCCTTTCCCAGTCACCTTGTTTGTCTCCTTCTCTCATGACTCACAGCTAATTTTCTGTCTTTTTGGCTGTGCCACCAGCACGACTGACCTAACCTGTCTTACCTGCTCCCCCTTTTCCTTCCTCCTTTTCTTCCCTTTCCTCCCCCGGGTAATAACTTAGACAACGTAGGCCACAGGGATGTTGGCTGAGGCACCTACACACATGCACACACAGACACACACACACAGACAAACACACACACACACACACACACACACACTGAATCCCTAACATGTATGGTCTGGGGACTTTACGTCATGTTTGACCTGTGTTTCACTCCCTGTGGCTGGATGTGAGTGTAAGTGTGTGTCGATTTGTGTGCACATGTAGGTGTGTGTGAGAGAAATAACGTGCCAAGCACCCCCGTGGCATTGGTTAGGGACTGAGGGCATCAGCTGTGCCTGCTCCACTAACTTACGTGCGCTGCATGATGGCATGGTTGAATCAAAGGCAGGTGAACGCTGCAAGAGCTGAGGCCAAATCTTAGTCTCTGGCTGAAAAGCGCCAAATTACCACTGTTTCAGCAACTATTCTTATAAAGTCTGGTCATTTCCAGTGACACAACCTCTGTACTTCCATGAGAAAACAAGGCTAAATTTGGGAGTTACTTTAAGAAAAAAAATAAAAGACAGGGTTAAGGGTAAGGGATGTACTTAGTTTTTCACTAAATGCAGTCTTGTGGAAAAATAAGCATGCCCTTATTGCTTTTTAGGAATTAGGAAGGTAGGAAAGTAGAAGCCGGGTGCTGCTAATCAAATGCACTTGATTAACTAATCATCAGCAAGTGTGAACACCACTATAAAAGCAGAAGTTTTGACAGATTGATGTTTGGCCATAATGCACAGTGCCATGTTTGGTGAAAACCAAACACAACATATCAGCACAAACACCTCATACCTACTCTTAAGCACAGGTGTGTGATCCCAAGCACAGCAGCAAATCTACAACAGAATGGCTAAAAAAAGAAAAGAATCAAGGTGTTGCAATGGACCAGTCAAAGTCCAGACCTCAATGCTATGAAATGCTGTGGCGGGACCTTAAGAAAATGCATGCAAACCTCACTGACATGAAGCAACATTATAAAGAAGAGTGGGCCAAAGCTCATCCACAATGATGTGAAAGACTGAAAATCATGAAGAAATTTTTAACTTCAGATTTTTACTACTAAAGATGGGTCTAGAAGCTATTGAATCATGGTGTGTACATAGTTTTCATAGAATGGCATAGAGTTCTGTGAAAACATTGTTTTTCACAGGACTGTAGCTATACAATGACATACCTGCCCATTAGCTCGTTACAGTGTAAAACAATTCTATAAAAATACAGTGCAATCTACTGTTTTAAAATTAAGAGACTTTTTAAGAGAATTTTTTACTGATTTTTTTTCTGTGTATAATGGCAGCGCCTATAATTCCATAAGTACATAATGCTTTACCAGTTATATTCCAGTCTTTTAAGCTGTTCTAGTTTTACCATTTTACTATATTAATGCCCCTTTTTGATACTTTCCACAAAGTCTTCTTTATACTTCCTAATGTGGAAACCTCATTCATCACCCTATACAAAACCATACCTAAGACCACAATAAATTCAAACTCTTTTAACATACATTGTTAACGCATTTGTTCCTGTGCATTTACCTCTGTCTGTGTCGTAGAGGAAGACAAATCGGCTCCAGTCATAGTGGTCCAACAGGGAGAGCAAAGCCCCTCTGATGGACGGCCGAAGCTGCAGCGTGAACTGGCCCTCTCCTTCAGTGGGGAAGCTCGGTGTCACTAGACTGATGTGCAGGGCCCCACAAAACGATGTCAGCGTGTTTACTGAGCGCTTGTCGTAAAGGCCGAAGATGGCGAAGACCCCCCTTGAATACTGAGAACAGACTGCAGGCAGAGAAAAGGTGGAGGGGGGAAGGGGGGTGTCGGGGACAAAGGGATCCAGGTGGAAGAAGAAAAAGAAGTGGGTAAGTTGACAAAAAATTAGGGAAGCACAAATCTAAAGAATACTCAGTGACTTCGTTTTTGAAAGCTGGTAGAGAAATGGTCGAGAAACAGCAAGAGGGGAGGATGGAGAAGAACACATGGCCCTTAATTAAATTCACACTGTGAAATCTGGTTAAACATGTGAACCATTTTAATGAGAGACAGCTTCAGCTTGTGTCAGCTATGCACTAACTTCACACTCCTAATTAGACCCACAAACTGCACTTTTTTAAAATTGTTTTTTGAGTGGTGTGTGTGACTGGTTTTGCAAATGCCTAATGAAACAGAGTAGATCTTGAAAATACATCAGTCAATTTCATATTAGACTGCCTCGACAAAATTACTTTTATTTTACCAAGAACAGGCCCCAACTCAACATCCCTCTCTGCCGCTTCATATGTATTTACACATGTAGTTATAAATTATAGGCACAAACATTTGCAGGCGCATGGGTTGAAATCAGATGGCAACCTAAGCCCCTGACAAGAAATTTTCAAATGCTCTGACCAGCACAAAATCATTCCCAGTAGCCAAAACTCACGTTGCTTCTTATACATTTGTTGAGGAAATTACAATCAAACCCAAACTCCTAATAGCTTAAGATTAAGACATCCATCTTTGCACACACACAGACATGCAGATACAAAAAAACCGAGACCAAGCCACGAGTTCACTTCAAATATAGTCATTTTCTGCTACAACACTGCAGCTCAGTCTCCAAACATCCGGAAGCTTTCAACCTTGACAGAGAGAAGAGTAAAAAGCTCTGACATCTTCAGCTATGTCGCTTCTACAAAATTCTACCCTCTGCTTTGTTTTGTCATTCATCTTTGTAGCTCAACTAAAAAAAAGCACTTGGTATGTGAACAGAGGTATCTTCCATATTCTTAAAAAAAAAAAGAGGACAGAAATTAAGCGAGTGAAGTCTTAAGAAAACTGTGTCATCATTTATTTCTTTTTATAGGATTTAATGTTTGACTTCGGCTGCCCACTTTCTCTTTTATCCTCTTATTTCCTCCTCCTCTTTATTTCCTAAGTCCCATTCTTCCATTCTTTCAAACAGCCATGTTTTGGACTTCAGCTCTATCCTGTATCATAATTCACTCTCCGCCCTGTCATACGTCACACTGGAGTAAACAGTAAGGCAGGAAGACTGCAGGGTTTGCTTTTGGCAACAGTCAGGCATTACTCTCAATTCTTTTCTGTCTTTCCCCCTCTATTTATCTTGTTTGTGCATCACATCACCTCATACCTTTTCTTCTTTGGTTTTCAGGGCAGACACTTCATCCATCCTCTCTCTTTCAGCTTCCACCATCCACTTTCCTTCATCTTTTTTTACCCCTCTCTTCATCTATGGCTGCCTCCTCTTGCTGTTCCTCCATCTCTCCCTCCCCCTGGGACTCAGAGTAATTCCATTATCAGCTATAAGCCTCAGTGGGGGTAAACACTGAGGGAGACGCAGCTTTGACGCTTGGGCTTGTGGCAATTAAACAAAGCTGAGGCCCCTGCACCCAGGAGGCGATAAGGGAGGGATTTAGTCTCCGATTATGACAGGAGCTAAATGTCTTCAATTCAGAGAACTAGCATACTAGATGTACTTAGCATGCGTCATTCAGCAGTAGCTGAGTCATGGTGTCCTTTAAGTCAATGTTCTTAGTGTCTTCGAAAATGAATTTACAACTTTTCCCAGATTTCGTTTGATATTTCAGTGTACGAGGGTAACATAAGCGATACAGAAATAAGATTGTGTTATAAGCCATTAAAGAAAGATTTTATTTTTTACTGAAATGCCAGAAAAGTGCAGTACCTGGAATTTTAACAGATCATCTTAGATAAATGATAAAGAAAATCCATTTGTATGTATTAAGCACAGTACAACTGACTTGCTTTTGGATGAATTTGTGTTTTAGGGCTCGACTGTTTTAAGAAAAAAACCCAGCAGAATGAAAAATAACAGAATTGAAGCACTAAACATGCAAACTGACATCCTGGGTAGCAGATCGGAGCACAGCTCCTGTGCCAGCTGATGACTTCTTTTGAATTTGACTGAAACTTCTGGCCTAGATGGAGCTTATGACATCACTTGTCTGCAAATTTGACTTTTCATCTACCTCATGGGCCTCCATCAAAACCTAAAGAAATATTGGTAGCCTTAATCCCAAATCATTCTATTTTTATACAATACTAAGACAGCTGCAACTATACACAGAGCACATAACAGAAATCCCATTTTTCATTCATCTGCTCTTTCGTTCTTGGTGTCTGTTCTCTATCTATCACTTCTTCTCTTTTTCTATCTGTGCTTCCTGATGTTGGTTTTGCCTCTCTGACACTCACTTACCTTCCTTACTCCCATGATTCCCTTCTGATCTATGCCTCTATTGGCTTTATTTTATTTTTTTCTGAAACCCCCTTCACTAACACCACCCTGCCGCAAGGCTGGAATGTGCCAGACAGTGGCGTCATTGTAATAAAATGTGTGCTAAGCTTGCTTCATAAAGCTTTAATGAGAGGAGGGGACCAGTGGCATGGTACATCATCACCACAGTTAAAGCACTGGACACAATAGGTCTCCTGGGATTTCTCCTACATTTACATCTTGTTACTCCCCCTTCACTTGTTCACAAGCATCTTGTTTTGTTAATGTACAATCTGTTTTTTTGGTTCTTAATTACTTGCTCTGTCTGTCAAACCTCTCTTTTCCTCTGCACATACCTCTCTATAAATCTGATGTCCTTCTTTTGCCTGCATTACTCCAGCCTCTGCAGCTGTCCATGTTATTCTCTGATTTGTATCTGTGTGTTTATACAGAAAGCCCTCTCAATCATCTGCATACTCTGCAAAATCACTTTATTTCTTGTTTTCACATTCAGATTTGTTGAATTTGCATAACAGGGAAGAAAGAATGTTGCTGAAACAGTACGATAATTTACAGACTAATAGAGTCTCTCTCTTTGCTTCTCTAGTGTTGATCTCTCTTTTACACTTTTCTCTCTAATATCCCTCACCATGATGCTGATGTCTTTAGGAAGGCTCCCTGCTTGTTTTTTACATAGCAGAGAGAATAGATACTGGGAGATAACTCCTGTAACAGCACAGCAAAAAAACTTATACACATATACAGACCCATATAGTCACTTTTACACAAAAGCATCCCTCCATCCTCCAACACACACATGCAGTCTTCAATCTGTGATCTTGCATTACCTTAAGGCAAAGGCCAAAATAAAGCAAGAACATGAGTAAATGAGGAGTACAAGCTTGGTTAAAAGCCATAAGGTGTATTTTTCCTGGCATTGCCTGGGGCTGCCTACAGGGCAGAGCAGTAGTACTCAAG
This sequence comes from Heterochromis multidens, assembly GCA_015108495.1. NCBI lineage: Eukaryota > Metazoa > Chordata > Actinopteri > Cichliformes > Cichlidae > Heterochromis > Heterochromis multidens. Next base: position 3,949 of record VUQS01031011.1, on the reverse strand, counting down.
GAAGGGGTGGGGACTGGGGACATGGTAAATACCAAAAATCAACTTTATGAGCAATATAATTATAGAGAAATAAACTGTGCAATGGCTTACACTGAAAGTTCACATTTAACCCATTTGCCCAGTGGTAACCACTAGAGAAGCAAGCTCCTGTACTATTTTGTTTCAGCACTGCAAAAGTGTTCAGAGTCCCCCTTTGAAAGAAAAGCAAGAGTAGATGATCTTTCAGCAAGCAGTAAAACTTCTACAGTGACTGACAGGCCTCCCATCCAAAGTAGTGTATTTTGTCTCAGTTATAGTTGCTGTTCATTCCTTTTTTGCTTTGATGATTTCTTGTGTCATGCTCTGAGTTGCCCTGAGTACTGCCTCCCCTGTCTCATTGTCCTGATTGTCTTCACCTGTCTCTTGTTACCCAGCTGTATCCATTCCCCTATTTAGCCCTCAGTGTGTGTGTGTGTGTGTGTGTGTGTGTGTGTGTGTGTGTGTGTGTGTGTGTGTGTGTGTGTGTGTGTGTGTGTGTGTGTGTGTGTGAGTGTGTGTGTGTGAGTGTGTGTGTGTGTGTGAATGTGAGTGTGTGTGTGTGTGAGTGTGTGTGTGCATGTGTGTGTGAATGTGTGTGTGTGTGTGTGAGTGTGAGTGTGTGTGTGTGTGAGTGTGTGTGTGTGAGTGTGTGTGAGTGTGTGTGTGTGTGTGTGTGTGTGTGTGTGTGTGTGTGTGTGTGTGTGTGTGTGTGTGTGTGTGAGTGTGTGTGTGTGTGTGTGTGTGTGTGTGAATGTGTGTGTGTGTGTGTGTGAGAGTGTGTGTTTGTGTGTGAATGTGTGAATGTGTGTGTGTGAATGTGT
>VUQS01031007.1:0-15774 GCA_015108495.1 Heterochromis multidens | reverse complement strand
CTACTTACCCTCTTAAAACTTTCCTTTTTGATAAAGCTTATAGTTAGGGCTGGATCAGGTGACCCTGAATCCTCCCTTAGTTATGCTGCAATAGGCTTAGGCTGCTGGGGGTTTCCCATGATGCACTGAGTATTTCTCTTTCTCTCACCGTGTTTTTACACCTCTGCATTTAATGAGCTATTATTAATCTCTTGCTCTCTTCCACAGCATGTCCTTCTCCCTTCACCCCCAACCGGTCGCGGCGGATGGCTGCCCCTCCCTGAGCCTGGTTCCGCCGGAGGTTTCTTCCTGTTAAAAGGGAGTTTTTCCTTCCCACTGTTGCCAAGTGCTTGCTCATAGGGGGTCGTTTGATTGTTGGGGTTTCTCTGTATTATTGTAGGGTCTTTACCCTACAATATAAACCGCCTTGAGGCGACTTTTGTTGTGATTTGGCGCTATATAAATAAAATTGAATTGAATTGAATTGAATTCATATAAAATGTATTAAGACTTAAAGTTATGCATTATAAGGGGCATGACCACTAAGTTTCTCTGGTAAATACATTTTGTTTTAGTTGGTAAAGTTAGCATAGCCTGTCATTTTATATCACTGTGAGATGGGCCTAGCTAACCAAGCTAGCATTAGCCACCCATCTACATTCTCATTCAAATATGGTCACATCCAGTTTTACAAACAAACAAGATGGAGAGTGCCCCGATGCAAAAGCTTAGACTTCAAAATGGTAGTCCATAAGCTAGTGGGTGATGTCACTGTGGCTACAGCCATCTTTTATATACAGTCTGTGGTTATTTTGATAACATTTGATAGCACAAAAATAACATCTGAAACTCAAAGACTTTTCATTTCATAGTCCGATATACTGATCTTGAACGAACATCAGCTCTAGTATTTATAGTGTAGCTTCCTGCCTGGTAACAGAAACAGATGTGACAAGAAATCATGGACAGAGTGCCACTATCTTGAATGCCCTTCCATGAAGGGATAAAAATATGTATAAATAACCTTTATCACATACACTTTACTCAATATGGCAAACCAAGGTGTGCCCAGTCACCTACATGTTTCTAAAGGAATAACAGAACAGAAGGCCAAATAAATAGTGAGCATGAGTCTCAAGGAAGTGGTAATGTTTTATTAAAGGTCACGTGAAAAGGAGAATGGGAACAAACCATCTGAAGACACACACACAGACATAACAGACCCTGATTTCATAGAAACGTTAATACAAGATCAGGTTTGTATTACTCGATGCCTTTCATGCTCCCTGTTCCAAAGGATTTGGGAAGATTTGCAGACCAATTTGCAGACGCTGTGCTTCTGTACAGGCTGAACACTGACCTGCATCTCAGTCTACATCAGTGTTAACAAGAACATCCCGTTCTGAATCTTAAAATGCTAATACAAGGAAATCTCCCATCATCCTGGAGGAGAGGAAACTCCCTGCTTTTGTTGTGCTGTGGCCAACCCACGCAGCAGCAAAACAATAGATATTTTTAGCCCCTTTTGTCAAATTTAACCCACTTACCAGTGCTGTTAAACTAAAATTACTATTTTCCTTTCTGGAGGCTTTTTAGGCAAGCAGAGTCCTGTCTCCTGCTCACTGCTTTGATGAAGCACTTGTGGCTGAAATTGTAGAGCATTTTTTTCCTTTGTCATAGTAAGGACATGTGCGGTGAGGTGCATTCAGAGCCCATGATACCAAACAAAGCCTCACAGTTAAGTGCTTGTTATGTCTGTGCCTCATATGCAGTACCGTATATTTACAGAAAAGATCTGGCTCTTTTATCCTCCCCTTAAATTTCCTTAACACAAAGGATCCCACACCAGCCTGTTTGTCTGTCTGTGGGGAAACAGATCATGACACACAGAGGGAAACATGAGAGGAAGAACAGAGGAAAGCAGTCAACCAATTCATTGTCCCGAGATGAGGATTCAGCAGGACAAAACATATGGAGGCGCGCAGTGAGAGAGGAATTCCCCTCAGTAGGTTCAAATGATTGCAGATGTGTGCCTGGCGGACTGCTACTGCACACATCTGGGCCAGAAAGCTTCCCTGTGCGCCTCCTCTTCCATCCTCCAAGCCCTCAACGTCTCGTCTGTATTACACTGCCCTGCGCTCTACCCTGGAAAAGCAATTAGGTGGAACACATGGTCGCGGTAAACTACTGCTTGCCAGGCAGCCAGTGTAGCGGCTGCGGTGGATCCATAGCAGAGCATGTATCATGGGAGTCCTGAAAAGGCCATTATCTTGGACATGGGGAGGAGAGATTTTGGCGTGCGGAAAGTTTGGGGGATTTCAGAAGGAAGAGATACAGCCTGTAAGCAGTGGTGCTACTGGAGGTCAGCAGTACTCTACAACCTCTGCAAAATTACACTGTTAACATATAGTTTTGCAGGCATGTTCTCCCCAAAATGAATTCCACCGCACATTTTGAAATGCACAGTCTAGTCTTGGTATTGTCGCTGAAAAAACTTTAAAATAGAGGCATTAATGGGTAAGCACGCTCGCCTAGGAGGCTTGTTGTTACATCTGGAGTACAGGATGTCCTCTTGAACAGGGAATTAACTTTTACTCATCGATCACAACTGATCTGAAATAATACTCATATAAAGAGGAGTCATTCCTTGGCACCTTTTACCTGACACACACCTGTTTTATCTCCTGAAAAGGAGCCGTGCACCTGAGTCAGTCTGACATGTTTATGTTCAGTCAGAGACAACAGCCGCTTCACACGGGCTGCGCGCATGTGCATCAGCACACACACAGTAGTGGGAAATTCCCGGCAAAAATTCCACTCTAGCAGTCCTCTGTGAGCACATTCCTGAGTTCTTCATAACATCTCACAGCTGAAATGTAAGCTGGGTTTGCAGTTATGGGGCAGTTTTGAAGATCCAGCGTACCCTCGGGTTAGCAATAAATCTTCCCAGATTGAGGATATTGCATGTAAGCTCATATCCCTGCTAGATTTCCTGGATGCAGCTCACTTTGGGAATGTCAGAGAGCTTGAAAGAACAGGCAGTAAAAATAAAAAAGGCAGAGGATGAGACCAAAGGAATTCTTTAGGTGCTTGAAAATATTTCTTAAAATCTGAAGGAGTATTAAGTTTAATTAACAAATTAGAGTCCGTGTTTTTGCCACACCAGAGTTACGTATCATTTCTATAATTTTTGGGAACAGCTTTCTCATTCCAAATTCCCCTTGAATTCCCTTCTCTGACTTCACAGCTGAATGTAGCTATTTATTCCCAATCCCGTTTGACTATCTAACAAAACCAAATAAGGCCGATGAGAGCATGATTTCCATTTGCGGACAATGTGGATACTCAATTAATGAATGCATAAGTGTGTAAAAAGGGGGGATTTTCATAGGCGTACAGTAGTGTGCAGAAAATGAGTCATTCTTTTGGTAACTGGGATCTTTCACATTCTCCTTATTAGCGCACCACAATCTATCAAGCCGTGGTCTTGCTTCAAGGGTGGTTAATATTTGGTAACACAACAGTATAATTTTCTTGCATGTAGCTGACACTGGTTTGATATTTCTCTTTCATTATCATGTATGTGCTGGTCCAAAGCCCAGTTGGTTTGGCCGCTGCTGTATGGTACAGTTGGATTTGCTGCAATGCAGCAGGGTGTTTCCTCTCTTCTTAAGCCATCAGGAGATCACTGACTTCAGTCTGTTATTACTGAGGCCACCAGCAAATAATGGCCTCCAAAATTATTTGAGATGGGCTTTCCAGCCTTTGTATCTGCCATCCCCCCATATCCTGGAAATCTGCAGTTTTTCCATACAAGAATATATTTTTATTGCATTTGAAAAATGATCAGCTTACTACGACAGCCAGTTAGGGCCATTCTTGGTAAAATACAAGTACAAAACACAAATTTAATAAAACTGAAAGAAGAAATGCAGATTGTAGCAGGTAACAGTCTCATACTTTTGACACAAATTTAAGAGAAAGACACACAGGTTTTGTTTTGGTTTTTTTTTTTCTGAGAAACAAAACCCTTAATTGAAAATAAAATTAAAAACACACACACACACACACAACATTGTTGCACTTTGTATCCTTTGAGCCAACCATTATAAGAAGTACAATAAGTTATGTAATGCTAGAAACTTAATGTTTAATTTATGTAGTTAATGATCCTTTAGCATTGCTGTTGTCATCAAGGCAAACACTCGTCTGCTGGGAGAGTTATTACTCTTTAGCTCAGTTTCCCAGACATGGATTAAGTATGATCTTAGACTAAAAGCTTCATTCAATGGAGATTTTTTTGTTTAATATTTCTTTAAGTCTAGGACTAAGCTTAATCCATGTCTGGAGAACTAGGTAATACTGTTAGCTGACCTGAGCTTGTGTTACATTTTTTTCAAACAATAAAGTAACATTTGTTTCTTTATTACTGACTGGCTGGTGAATGTAGTGGAGCATAGCTGAGACCTAGCTAGAGCAACGTCTGCTAACATAGCTTTCCAGATGTTCCAGATGTTCCAGTGCCTCAAAGTTGCCACAAATTAAGCCTACACTACTTGAAAACATCTACTTCTGGAAATGAGAACTATTTGTCAGTCAACTAAAAAACTATAGCAGAAATAGGAGCTGGACCTCCAGTCTCAGAGCCTGAGGACGATGACTAAAGTAACACTCACTCTCACAGTAAGGCGTCTCAACTGTATCACATACGTGCATGTTTGGCATTAGAAGTACACATAATGAGATCGCTCTACACAAGGCTGTAGAGGATGATACAGTGAGCAGGATACAAGGCATGGCTGACAAAGCCTACTAGAAAAACCTGTCTGAATACGCCTGCTGGCATGTACTGAGGGACGCTCTGTAAAAGAAGGCTCAAAAGACAGAGGGGGCTTCGAAAAAGAAGAAGGGGTTTTGGGTTTCTTGCAGCCCTGTGGCACAGATCGAGACATGTTGACTTCCTCAGCTTAGGAGAAAGCGAAGCTTAGGTTGTTTTTGTTGGTTAACCCCCTCCCCCCAGTTTGGATTTTGTAGTTTGTGTTCTTCATTTTAATTCCACACATTCAGGCCTAACTCTAACATAGCAACATGGATAGCCCTGTAATAGCACCTATTTGAATCTATCCATCCTACAGGATAGCTTGGTGATATATTCAGGATAAAGAGGAAGTCTGGGGAGTGAGATGGCTGTGTAAAACCACTACTGATCTCACCCACCACTCTCACATCCAGCCATGTGGGTTTCTTTGCATATTTGCATATTTTTAGATTAGACAGAGAATTCATTGACTTCAAAATAAATCCACTCAGCGTCTGCGAATGTCATTTGTTTAGTGTCTATCCAGGGGATTTCATGTGCTATTCATGTGTTATTTAAGGCCTTTTTTTTCTGAGAGTTTTATAATAGGATATGTGGGTTAAAACCACGGATACTTCCCCTCCCTTCCATGTTCGCTCTATTGTTACCACAGACACCTGTTCTTAAACGGCTCACTCAGAAAGACCAGTCAACTCTTGCTCACTCTTCATACTCGATTCATAGACTCAGTTTTTACCGGAAAAAGAACAAAGAGCGGAGATCATTTCAAAAAGCTGAACTTTACCGATCATTACTGTACACTTACCATCGCAAAGTCATTAAGACTTGAAACACATCAAGGAAACTGCTGGTGGATCACAGCCTTGAAATACCCCTTTACTCACATTTATTTTAAATCATGAGAAAACCTGAGGGGGGGGGGCTGTGCACAACATGCAGGACTTGCATATGATAAATTGTATAACTTATGTATAACACATGTGGTGTGATTATGTAATCATCATAACTTCTGCTGTCAGCAGTTGGCTTGCCTTTGACTTTGGTTTAAACAAACTGCACTGTCACTGCACCACATCATTATCAAAGTTAAATTCTCAATTTTCCAGCTACAGCTCGACAAAATCAAACGTGGATATTTTTGGGGCAACTACATAAACATTATAATGTCCCAACCACTTGACATAAACACTTCTAAAGTTGTTTCATGCTGCATAAGAATTACGAACTGGGCTCCGTCACGTGGACCCACAACACCAGGGTTGCCGGTTGTTGTTATGTATTTTAAGTTGTTGTTTTCTGGCATCAGAAATAAAAAACTTGGATAAATGACAGAGCACCAGAAATTGCTCCATTATTTTTAAACTATATGTAGAGTCCAAAGCGTGTAATATTAAAGGGGCAATCCACATTTTACATATAAATTGCACTTTATCAGTCAGTCAGTACAACTTACCTCATGAAGATCTTTTTTATAGAAGATGCTCCAGTTGCATCTGGATCCTCACACCTGTGCACATATGTGTTTATGAGAAAAATGCTTTTTGTTCAAGCGATAAACTTGGAGTTTGGCCACCTCCATGACAAACTTACAGTGGACGGTTGATGGTGGGAGTTTAATAGTTTAGTTTAATATTAGATTTCTGAAGCCTCCACTTAATACATTACATATGTATTTAGGTAGGTTTTGCACCTTGTTTCACACTTTATATATGACATCACATATATATGACATGATCTACTGGTGTTAACCATAGACCGCAGACAGCAGATGGATGTAGCCACTAACTGGTTTGTAAAGCCTCTTTTTGAAGAGTTAACATTAACATTTTGGCCACTTCCATGTTGGTTTTTTGGAATCAGAACTGACCATACTTGGATGAGAGGAACGTACGCTAAGGTGCATCCACAGAATATGTAAGTGCATAGCACAGATACCAGTATCTACTATATAGTGCTATTTGTTCATTTCATCCCCATTGTAGCATCTTGAAATGTCATAGGCAGGAGTTCACGGCAAATTTCCATTGCATTCAATCTTGTGCCATTTAAAACACTACTTTGACGGTTGTGTAGATGGGTTACAACACAGTGACATAAAGTCTATATACTCTGTTGCAGACACAGACAGTGGAGACCCACCGGCCAAGTAGTCATTCCTGTTATACTTCTTTGACATCTGCTTGAAGTCCCCTGGCTGGGGAGCATGCATAGTCGGTGCATTGTAATGTAGATTCACAGGAACGAGTCCGCACTGTCACAAAAACCACACATACACATGGACTCTCATGCTAACCGTCTGATGACAAAATTACATCACTGGGACCAGAGCAGACTTGCTTACCTGCTTAAGGAGCATCTGCATAGTTGTAGAGCAGAGAGATGGATTGTAGGTCGAATAAAATCTGATCTTTCCACTGCCTCTTAGGTACGTTGCATGAACACTTCAATCCGGTAGGTCTGGGATCAAGATAAACCGAGAACGGCTTTTCTCAAAGTGCACATGGAAAAACTAAGAAAACTATGGGTTGTATTAACACCAACCTTTCCAACTGCACCAACCAACCAACAGTCTCACCTGGTGTAGTCCTTACCTGTTTCCTTACCTCACTGTTGCCAGGGTTGGCTCACGCTGAGTGGCAGCCAATTTTTGGAGAGAATTTTCTGCACAGCAGGCCACATTATTTGTCAGATAATTGCACAAAGAAAGGGCAAAAAAGCACCAGTACCACAAACAAAGTGCGGTCAGAAGTCTTAATAAAGCAAAGACAGGTGAGGTAAAATAAAAATTTACCTCCCAAAAAGTTGTTATGAAGAGAAATGTTAGCTATGGAGACCATGTTATACATTTTAACATGGAACATTTTAACATGTACCTCTACAGGGGCTGACATAACTACAGAGCCACATGGCCACTCGAGGAACTTCAGATTTTGGCACATTTACGTTTGCATAATTCTTTCACCTCAGAGGTTCCTGTTTGGTGTTAAGAAACTGATTTAGAGCCTGCATTTTGGTCAGGCCTTACTATGCAAATCAGTTGGATGGGGCTGGTGGACTTATCAACAAACCTGTCAGGGCAAGCAAAGCTGTAGAGACTCCACCTGCTAGTTACTAGCTATTACATCCTCTTTCATTGCCGTTGAAAAAGAAATCACATAGAAAGAGCTGGCCTTACTGGTATGCTACGCAATGGCTGAGCTGTGTATCGCTTTCCATTGTACAGTCAGCTTAGTGCCCCATTCTCCAACAGCGATGAGTAGCAAGTGTTCCAGTTTGATCATCAGAGCAGTGCTATAGTGAACAGGGTCATAGCAGTGGATATTCAAAAAGTACAGTTTTCTTACAAGTAGTTAAGTAAATAGGAGCATATTCACATAACTGGCAGCTGACCAATTCACTGAAGCTGGAGTGCACACATTCGGTGGAAGGGGAAGGTTTGCTCCTGTGTCAAACCCCAGATCATCACACCAGGCAGGAAATCACGGTTTATTTTAGCTATGATATGAACCAGCTGTGATCTTTATCCTGTGCTTATCTTGTATACATCTCAAAACCACATACACTGCATAGTGTACATGCTGATCTATGTCCAGCTAGAGTACAGCTAGAAAACATATCATTCAGCCGTCATGCAAATAGACAGGAATGACAGCATTCTCTTTTCTATTTAATGCCTCTCAGTGTAATGCCCTATGCATTTCCAAGTAACTGTGGCACCACCAATTGCAACACACCTTAAGGCTACTGTGCAACCATTAAAGCATTTGCAACATGACAAACCACTCAATAATTTACAAAGAACAGCATGCAAATTCTAAAGAATGTGTGTAGAAAAAGGAAGCAACACAAAGCATTATCTCTCACACACACGCTCAGCAGACTTATATCATCTTTGCATCACTCAGCGCTTTAGTATACTTTAGATAAGCTGTTCCTAGAAGCTGCTCACTGCTTTGGAGTTCTTAGAACCTTAGTGCTGTGTTTTGGTTTGTAAGGTAATTTACTTTGCCCGCTTTATGCGTTTTGGTTTTTTGCAGTATAAAAATTGACCCAATCTGCAGAGAAAACCAGTGATTTCAGGGAAATTTAATTGGGATTAAAAGAAAACACATTTAAGAATGCTCATGGTTATGGAAAGAAAATGTTTCATACAAAATGAGTCAAAACTCCTGATGTTTCACGTTACACCGTGAGGCTTTTCAGAGAAGGGCTTCATCACGCTGTTTCCCTCATTGCTTAACATCTAAACTTTTGCGCTTGGAAAACATTAACCAGACTGTGGCTTTGTGAAAAAGTATTTTCATAGATGGTGGAGATCCCCCTGCACTTCAGAAATCGGCCCCACGCCTCTTCTAGCTGGCGTGGGGGTGGGGGTCTTTCTGGTTTCAGATGCAAATGTAAGCCTTGCACTGATGCAGTTTGAACGAGCCATGCTTTGGTGCACTCAGAACAGAAGCTGGAGGGGAGAAAGAGAGAGAGCAGAGGTGGGGAAAGGAAGGGACAGGTATCATGATGGAGGGGGCATCTGCAGGGGAGGGAGGGGAGGTATGGGTAGGGGGCCTGTCTATGTTGTTAAATAGCAAAGCAAAAAAGAGGTAAATCATTTCTTTATTTGGGCTTATTTGATAGACTAACATATACAGGTAAAGTCACACTAATAATCATTTTCCTCAAAACTGGACATTTTGGAGTTGCAAAATCTGTGTAAACTGTTCATTTTTCTGCTGCACACTCAAGAAGGAGTGTTTGTGGTTGTGCATGAGTGGACAGATTTTTTTTAATCTTTTTTGTAATACTGGGTTTTGATCGAAGATGATTAATTGTTTTATTTGTTTTTTTAGACTATGACCATTGTATTACATCCACCGTGTGCGTGACTGAGTCACATTTGAGAAAAGAGGGTTCAGTGGTTAAATTCAAATCCCTCCCTCCCATGTATGACATTTATCATTGATCACTGATTAAACCCTTTCTGAAACAGATAAATGTCAGCGCAAACCAAAGACAGGGATTTTTTGTCATAAAGCCATAATCATAAAATTTTACAAGGTAGCCCAAGATTCGACTTCTGCTAATCGTTCGAAACGAAATCACACTGAGCAGCCTTGTGAGTCATTATCTGAATGTGGTAGTAACTTAAAATGAGGAAGCAAGCATCCTCTTTTCAGCTGTATGAGCTACCTGCCGACAGAGGGAAAATCCCAAATGACACATGGACATTTGTTGCTTATTCATAAACAAGGAAATGCGATTTGGCCATTGATCAAGATACCCGACAGTGGTTTTTGTTCTTTGAAACGATAATGTTCCCCATGTTCGTTTTACATGGTGGCATTACTTTCAGCTTGGCTTGTTATGTGATAGGGAGAATCTGTGATCCTAAGTGGAAATCTGTTTTCACTTTGGCACTGCAGGATATCATTTTGTTTCTTTTAAATATAGTTTCTGCAGTATTATGTTGGTGTCCAGAGCAAGCAAAAATGGAACTGATTTCATTTTGTTAAGGCAGTATACAGTTACAGTTTTAGCTTTTAAGCTCATGCAGAAAATTCTCAGTATTACACAATCTAGTATATTAATTAATTTTGTATAAATTCAAAACACTGATGTTACAATGTTTAGTGATCATTTTGTACTTATTCTTTATTCTATAAGGATTACCTGGGTAATGATTTTGTAAGAAAGATTTATCGAGTAGCACTCACCTTTTTCACAAGTGTTACAAATGCTCATGCATGATGGCATCTTTCCATCTCTGCGTACCAGCAAGATGTTTCAGTCAATCAGCATACATTTAAAACTTTCCAAAGAAAAGCCCAGGTGTGAATAATGAAATGAATAACTGGCTCTTTGCATTGTACTTGCTACCTAGGGTTAGGGTTAGCTCACACCGCGAACAGATAATGCTGTCTGTAACATGCTTTTTCTTCTGCAGGAAGAAAAAAAAATTCTAACTATAATAACTTTTTCTGAATTCCAATTCAACACTACGCTCCTTTTTTTCTGCAGGACTCGATCATTCTCTCACAACGTTGTGGAGGAATGTTTGGCCCACTCTCCGTTACAACATTGTGGGCATTCATGCATACACGGCTCTCTTAAGGTCCCACCACAGCATTTCAGTTAGGTTGAGGTCTGGACTTTGAGTGGGCCATTGCAACACCTTGATTCTTTTCTTCACCAAATCATCACCCCTCCACCACTGTGCTTGACAGTTGGTATGAGGTGTTTTTGCTGATATGCTGTGTTTTGGTTTTGCCTAGTGTGGTACTTTATGGCCAGATATCTCCACTTTGGTCTCGTCTGCCCAAAAGACATAGTTCCAGAAGTCTTCTACTTTGTTCAGATGTAACTTTGCAAACCTAAGCTGTGCTGCCATGTTCTTTTTGGAGAGAAGAGGCTTTCTACTGATAACTCTTCCAAATAAGCCATACTTGTTCAGTATTTTTCTAATTGTACTGTCATGACCTTTAACATGTTTTTTTGCAGTTTCTCCAAGCACGGCAGTGATTTTGCTGGGACATCCACTCCTGGGAAGATTGAGGCATTGTGTTGACACACATCTGAATGCTTCAGACCAGCAAACTGCAAAACCTCTGCTTTTATAGAGGTGCTCACACTTGCTGATGATCAATCAAGTCCATTTGAATAGCAGCACCTGGCTGCTACTTACCCTTAACAGTAAGGGTGTACTTACTTAGTTTTTCACATGAAAACCTAATTTTTTTATTGTTTATTTTTGACTGCTATATACTGTTTTGCAGGCTGCAAAGCAATCAACATACTTTATGTAAGTGTTCTGTGCCAACAGGAAATTATAAAATACAGTACTTCCTCATTGTTTTGGGTAATACAAACTCTACTGCTGCATGTGTAAATTAACAGATGAAAATTCAGTTCAGTCATACAGATTTCATACATCATTTTCTTTCTGCTGATAAACAATATCCATTAGAATTAGTAATAATAGTGGGTTTTTTTTTTTTTTTTAAAGTAATAGTAATGTTAAATTTCTATGTTTTCCTTTTCCATTTTATTTTATATACGTAGCTACTGTTGACACTGTTGTTACGTATCAGTATAACACAAGCAAGCATGGTGGAAGTAGTACTATAGTAATATATGCTACACTGAAAAAAGACTTTACAAATGAAAGATCTGTATCTAAAATGATATAACAATCAAAATTCTCATACATATACCAGCTGTGAGTGTACATTATTCAGCATTATAATAGTAAAATGTTTTCACTAATGCATTCATGTGTAAATAGCATTTTTATGGTGAAGCTGATCAAGGTGTAGCTACTTATAACCACTTCACTTCCTGCTGGCTTGTTAAGGGTTATGCTCATAAAGCAGTCCATAAGGCATAACAGGTTTGTAATCTAAAATAATAAACTCAGAAATAGATGACAAATACATTTACGTAGTGGGGAAAAAACAACCCAAAACTTAAGTAAAGTAGCTAAAAGAGGGGACATGCCAAGTAAATGTAAGTCCAAAGAGTGGAAAAACGAGCCTGTACTTCCTTCTGAAAGGCTGTGAAGACAGATACGTCCTTACGCTATACAAAGTAAGAACGGTTTCAACTAAATCTTATTTATTGAACACTTTCCTTTTCCAGAAACCACAAACATCACTAGCGCCCTTGGTTTTATCACCATAGAAACGAAGCAGGCCTCTGTCACCGGATGAAGTTCGCGTCCCTTCAGTTCAACTTCCGGGTAGAAATATTGTGCATGAAGTGAAGTCTGCTTGCAAATTCATTTGGACGAACTTCTCGGCCAACTTAACCTTGTAAAATGTCCCGAGGCTCAAGTGCAGGGTTTGATCGACACATTACCATCTTCTCTCCCGAGGGCAGACTCTATCAAGTCGGTCAGTATGAGGCTCTGTTTACATAAAAAGCCGGTTCGCTGGCTTACTTGTTTGCTTGCTAGCTAAATGCTCTGTCATGGTTCGCTTAGCCCGGCTTATAGCTGATAATAACCGACCCGCCAAACGGAAAGTGTTATCATGACGTAAGCACCACACTCTTATTAATCATGTGCGAGTTGTTATTATGGGGCTCCTTTTCCGACGCTACCATCAGACAAAACACAGGGAATCAACACAGCGAGCCGGCTGTTGGGCTAGTTAGCACGGTTAGCATTGCAGTCAAGTAAGCTGATTCATTGCTGAAAGAGTCAACCTGTTATTAAGTTAGATGTTTTGGCTTTTAAATAAAGTCTCTTTTATTTTTATTGCACTGTACTTAACTTTTTAGCGTTTCCTTTTAGCCACAGGGGTATTATTTTGTCTGACAGCTGCAGGTTTGACTGACTGAAAGAGAAGATATAACATTTAATATTCGAAGTGAGCGGATTGTCCTCTGATAAAGCTGAACTGGACGTGCTTATGCCTTTTGTTGCTGTCTTCTAATCAAGCAGCCAAAGCACCTCCAGCAACAGTTAAAGTCCAATCAAACTTCTGCAGTTTTACTCAAATAAGATGGTTTCATGCACAACTTTAAATGCCCCTTTTTGTACCAGTACTACTTTGGATGCAATGTTTGAAGCCAGACTTCACAGCGCTCACAGAATCTGTACATAATTCACTGTCAGCCGGCCAATCAGATGACATCTAATGACAGTTCTTTACTTGTGGTTCCAATTTTCCAGCTGAACAAGACGACTCTCTGTGACTGTTACGCCTAAAATCAGTGACTGCTGCCTCTGTTGTGTTTATTTCCTAATGTTCATTGCTGCTGTTAAGTAAACACGTGTGCTTAAAGACAGCCTTTTGTTTTTCTTTTGCAGAATATGCTTTCAAGGCCATAAACCAAGGTGGGCTAACATCAGTAGCAGTCAGGGGAAAGGATTGCGCAGTTGTTGTAACACAGAAAAAAGTACCGGTGAGTTTATGTCAGATTGTTTGTTGTTGTTGTTGTTGTTGTTTTCTTACAGCTGTAACAGTAGTAGTCTTCTGAGTAGGGGTGTAGCTGTTTTAGTTGGGTACAGATTAATAAATCATCCATCCATCTATCCATACGTCCATGTTCTTCTGCTCTCTGTGTGGAGTTTGCATGTTCTTCTTCTCTCTGGGTCTAAAGACATACATGGGTTAAGTTAGTTGGTGTTGGGGTTAAGGCTAGTTTGGCCCTAGTTGTGAATGTGAGTGTGAATGGTTGTTTGTCTTTCTGTGTTTGCCCCATGACAGACTAGGGACCTGTCCACGGTATACCCCACCTCTTCCCCTATGGCAGCTGGGATAGGCTCCTAAAACAGTCTCATTAAGACAGCTGCAACATATTCATAATTAGTTTAAATTATCTCCACATGCAAGAGTTGTGAAATTGTTGGATAATGTGGGAAATAACCGGGGCTGATATTTTTCGTGTGTTTATTTCGGTTTTGTTGTTATTCATTCCCTCTTTTGTCAGAGAAGCACAAACATACATTATTAAGTAGCTGAACTGTTCCTGAGGCTTTTTATCACAGAGTCTTTAAACATTTACCCAGCGCAATGTTGGTGTCACACAACAGATAAACGTCAGCATCAGTCATCTGTAAATGTCACAGATCATCTGTGCATCCTAAGAATTAACCATTAAAACCTCTTCTTCTTGATCATCTGCCTCCATCTTACCCTATCTCTAGCATCCTCCTCTGTCACACCAACCCTCTGCATGTCTTCTTTCACTACAACCATGAATTTTCTCTGTGGTCTTCCTCTTTTCCTCCTGTCTGGCAGCTCCATATTCAGCATCCTTTGTCCAATATGTCCACTATCCCTCCTCTGCACATGTCCAGACCATCTCAGCCTTGACTCTCTAACTTTGTCTCCAGACTGAGCTGTTCCTCTGATGTACTCATTTCTAATCCTGTCCTTCCTGGTCACTCTCAATGAAAATCTTAGCACCAATTAGCCTTTAAAACCAGCAGTGGAATTTGTGCTTTAAAATTTGCATAGGGTAACATTGAGGACACAGATACCCTGTCTGAAAAAAAACTATCAGAATTGGCACTGGACAAAAGCGCCCAGGGCCCTGGTCTTTATTGAAATTGACTTGTACTGCAGGGCAAGAACTAGCAGTTCCTGAGACACAGGGAGGCCAATTAAAGCTCAACGAGTAATATGAGTTAGCACATCATACAAGTTTAAAATAACTAATAATTCAAAGTCCAACACAAAAACCACAATAGAAAGTTCATAGTTTCAGGTTCCCATACCATGAGCTGTGAATGCTTGACTACAGCATGCTAGTCTGGTGAAAGCTGTAGTGTTTAATGGTAATAAGTGAGCTGGAAATACATCAGCATAACTGAGTTAATTTTGCTCAGGATGCAATCATTTTCAAGTGACTTGGCCTGGAGTAAAAGGCCTTTAGCTTTGTGCTGCTCACCCTTTCTGCAAGCTGAACTGTAGTTTAGCAGCACAATGTCTGCCCAGCTTTCAAAGCTTGCCCTGATAGCCTTTTTAATCCGATGGAAACAATTTGTGCACTCCAAAATGTTTTAGGCAGAGCTGCTATAGTTTGGGAAAAAGACACAAACCGTTACAGCCCTGCCTATGAGAGAGAAACTCACACTCTGAGGTGAATATAAGGGGCATCCACCTGCAATAACCCTGTGTCCACATTCAGTTTGGATTTCTGTAACTTCCAACATTACTTTACACAGTGCAGCCCAGAGTAGATTGAGGAGCTTTTTATAGGTTTAATTTAATATGAAAAATGTTGAATTTTTGACATGATTTTTTGTTTTGAACAATTCTAAATCCTTAATTGTGTACTTGCAACTTCCTGTGTTCATTTTCTGTTACATGTCTAAAAAGTTAAGACCAGATTTTTACTTATTATATTTATACTAAATGTTTGATATATGATATAATATTTTGAATAATTTGTTAATTTCACAGTTTTTTTTTTTTTTTTTAACTTTTTTTTTTTTTTTTTTTTTTTTTTTTTTTTAAAAAAAAAAGAAAAACATTTCA
>VUQS01031003.1:3974-15115 GCA_015108495.1 Heterochromis multidens | reverse complement strand
AAACACAGCTTCTTTTTATGGGGTTTTTTGGGTTTTGTTTTTTTTTTTGCAAAAATATGCCATATCCATTTTAAAATGGAAAGATCTGTTTCCATTTTTTTATTATTGTGTTTCTTGATTCCATGCCTATAAATACAGCACAGAATAGTTGCATTTTTACACACAATGATAAGGTGACACAGCAATGATTTCCTCTCTAAGTATTTGCCCACAGCTGTCAGGATGATTTGCCACACCATATGCTATCATTTTCTCAATCAGACAAACACTTTTTATTTCTGCTCAAAGGATATTTCACACTTCCTAAAGAGATAAACGTGATTTGCTTCAGATCCTTTGTGTCAGCAAAGCTGGACTGACAGCTAAAGTAATTCACACTGTTGATCAGCAGATGTTAATATCCACACTGTCATAATTGTAAACACGGGGTCCCACTGGAATCTCATCAAATGGAGTCAGTTGGACGACAGAAGTTATATTTCTCATTTGGCTGATGGTAATGGCTTTTAGTATAGAAAAGTTGCACTGTTTGTTAATTCATATCTACAGACTACTTCACATTATGCATCATAAATTGGTCTGGTTTGGGTTCATTTCCTGTTAACTGTGCCTTAATATCAATAATTGACAGGAAGCTGTTACCTAGCAACACATTTATAATAAACAGGAAGAGGATAATCTTCAGTGTTCACACTGTATTTCTGCCCTTTTTTGTGTTGTTTGCTTTGAACCTGAGGTATTAAGTCACAATCATCCTACATAAATATTCACTTCACAATCAAAGGGGGGGGCATATATGAGAAATTAAACAAGGAGATTAATACCATTCTCACATCTAGAAATATGAAGCTACAACATGCAGCTAGTAGCTTAGCTTAGCACAAAGCCTGGAATCAGGAGGAAACAGCTTGCCTGGCTAAGACTTACATAACAAAATCTGCCTACCAGGTCTTCCAGAGTTATATTCCATTTTCTTAATCCATGGAAAGCTGAAATGTTGTTTTAAAAGCTGGGTTATGTGAAAGAATAAAATTATTTCAGGAACAGAACAACTGCAGACTGTAGCCTTTTAAACATCATACAAGAATAAAAATGTGAAAGGGAAATAAGGCACATTTCTCAAAAATTCAAGCCATCACTTAAAATCACAGAAAAACATGTTTTGTTTGAAATTAAAGTTTAGAATATAGATAGATAAATATAAAAGTAAGCTGTTAATTCCCAGATTGTCTCACAGCAAAATGGGGATTATACTCTGTTTGACATGACACTGTTGTACCATTCAGCTTTTACATAGCTACAGCCTAATTCGAGGTTGTTGGGACACAGCGCTGTAGTGTGCCAAATGCCATATGTGTTTGTGCATCTGCATAGAAATGATGAAATCTTTGTCAGCTAGAGGGAACTGGGTAACTTATTAAATTTCAGGTAAGCACTCAGAAAAAAGCAAAACCTGAGTGAAAGTGAGTGTGCTTCACTGAATTGAGCACACTAATAATAGGAAGAAAAGAACTTTAGCCGGTGGCAAAGTTGGCAGAGTTTATAGTTTATTGAGCTCTTGCCAGGAGGAGTCCTTCACGGATGGTACATAGCTGTACCAGACCCTGACTTAAGGTTAGTTATAATAATTCAGAATTCAGTGCTTCAAGATACTGACAGAAGCATATAAGCGGACACACAGGAAGTTGTTTGACATTGGTGCACTCAAGGGATCGATAACTCAGGAGATACTACTGCATACTAAAGCATGAACTTAGTGTAGATGCTTCCTTCTTTGTGGCTGGGCTGCATTAATCTGACCTGAAGGAGAGTTTTGACACTCAGAATCTCAACTGTGGGTGGTCAGTGTTCTCACACTGTATGCTATTGTGTGTCCTGTAATTGTGTGTACTATGTGTGTGTGTAGTATAGGGATGTTACCCTGGCAGCAGAAGATTGGGAACTCACAGGCCATGCAATCATATCTCCTTACCACAGAAAGGATCCCTAATGAGCCTATGTTCATGCTGTATGACTGAACAGACCAGAGCACGAGGTGTTAAGGGAAGTTTCTGCACTGAGCTGTAAAACAGTGTTATCAGTACACCATGGTAGTCTGAAGATTTTAGTTATTTTAAATGTTATCTCACTTGTTTAACATTATTCAGTATGACATGATGCACATTACATCAAAACAAGACTTGGAAACAATTATTTATTTATTTCACAACTACTTTAAACTCCTTGGAAATGCACTTTTCCCCCCAGTATAGAAACACGTCTCCTTCATTAACCTTACAAGATTTGTAGAGGACTGTGTTTGCTTCGTAATTACCTCTTATTCTTGAATTTTTTTATCTACAAAATGCTATTTGAGATTGTTTACCACACAATTTTTTATCCAGTCCTCATCTTACTAATCTCTTCATCTTGCATTTATTATTTTTATTTTGGAACAAATTAATTCTGATAAGAAATCACTTGTCTCAACAGTGTGCTAGTTTGATTGGTTTGGTTGGTTAACTTGAATTTCTGGAATCTTGAAAAATTGTCTTCTTCTTAATTTACAAACTTCAGTCTTTAGCCATGTGAGTTAAGAGGTTGGTCCATTCTTAAAAGGTTGGCAGTTAAAGGTGTAACTTGTAGTTTGAAGCCTGGGCTCCTGTGTTTAATGATCTTATGAAAGGTGTGTGTGTTTATCATGTCTTATGAGTTTGCACCAGTGGCGATCCATCAGGGTAAGCAAGGCAACTAGTGCTTGCCCAGTGAAATCTAAAAATAGTCATTAGTTAAATTGAAAGTGAAAGTGATCTCTCTCCTTTCATCTCAAACAACACTGTCATGAAGCTTATTGCCTGTTTGCATCCATCATTTAAGTTATTACCATCTTGTGGCTGCATGTGTCCCTGGAAGCAGGCTTGATTCTGCTTGACTTGGATGCCATTGGAATCTGTAGTGTCTATCATGTCTGGTTTAATAAAACAGGCAAGTTGAACAGCTGCAGGCTGCACCAGCATGTTCAGTTTAACAATTCTGAGAAGTCTATTGGTTGACTGAATGTACTGTTTAACTAGCTGTTTTCCTCATACACTGCCCTAATTTTTCATAATTTTTCTTTCGAGTCCACTGTTTAAATTAACAGTTAACAATGTCACATAGTACTTAGGCATTTTAATTCAGCTGTGATTTTTGTATTTTTTTGAATGTTAATTCATTTTAGTATACTTTTTAAATCAAGGTGTGGTCTTTTTTTTCTGATATCATTGACAGCTGTTTTTAGAGCTACATGGTCCTCACAGGACAGCTACACTATGAACATCATTTTATAGACTATAATGCGTTACTGGAGATTAAACAGAGTATAAAGTATTTAAAATGAGCTCAAGCTTAAGTGTTCCATCCGCAGCAGTAATATTGATGCATATAACACTGATGGGGAATATCTTTCTGCAGAATAAGTACAAAAAGTATCAAAGAATAAAAGATCAGCAGTACAAAGGGGGGGTACAGCAGCTCTGCTTGCCTTTCTGTAAAAGTCACCGCATGCTACTTGTTCGCACCCATTATCCTCCCTTTTGTCCTTTTTATTATAGGAATTAATATTATGAACTGCATGTAGCATTAATACCAAAACAACACCAAAATATAATATAAATAATTAAATATTAAAGTACCCAGCTTTAGAGCAACTTTGCAGTCTTGATAGTACCATAGCTATTTTCTCCAACTGTACAGAACATGAAGGGGGGGGGTTATAGCTGGGGCGTAACTGCTTTGAGCAACGGGTCGGTGCATTAGCTGATAATGTAGCACTACACCTGGTCATAGTAGATACCTACAAAAACCTTCATATTTGACAAAGTATGTCAGTAAAAAAAATCTAGCATTTTAGACAGAAAACACCAGGTTCTATCATAATCAGTACTGTTACCAATTTCAGGCTAGTTCACACTCAGAGTTTGATTGCCTGATCAGTATATTTAACCCAAAGATGTAGTGAGGTGTGAAAGTGTAGACTATCAGTAATTCATGGTGTGCATGGATGATTTTAATGTAGGATGTTCTTCTCCCCTTAGGGGTCACCTCAGCAGATCATCTGCCTCCATCTCATCCTATCCCTATCATCCTCTTCTGTCACACCAACCCTCTGCATGTCCTCCTTCACTACATCTATGAACCTTCTGTATTTTTTCTCTTTTCCTCCTATCAGGCAGCTGCATCTTCAACATCGTTTGTCCAATATATCCACTATCCCTTCTCTGCACGTCATAAGGAAGCAAGGACAAAACAACCTAGCAAACCATGAGGATGTGAAAGCTACCCAGTAATACAGAGGAACTGAAAGAGCAGGCTTTATACCCTTAGCTTCTCCCACCTCTTAGGTGCAGCCACTTCTCTGATAACCCACCCAGACTGCTGCTGAAAGTAAACAGGGAGGAGCAGGAATCACGGATCGACACAAGCACCACACATGCTCTCTGCTTTCAGATGTTTGTATTTTCCTTGTTTGAATCTTCTTAGTTAATATAACACAGCAATTGGTCCTTAAATACATCTCAATATCTTTTTGAAGTTGAAAATAGCTCTGAAAAGTCACAGATAATGCTTATTTATTTAGTTTTATTTCTTGTTTATTAACTCCCAAGAAAATCCACTGTCAACATTAAACTATATTTTTTATAGACACTATAGTATTGCAACACAGGCCCAATAAATATAGTATACAGCACATGGATGTCACTCACAAAAGATGGAGTTTAAATCATTTAAAGAACCACTAAAGTCCAGATGCAAATCAAACCGTGAAGCTTTTGCAAGCTGTTGTCACCAAGTACAAAGTGATATTTACAGCTCAAACATGTTGCCCTGTTCCTTATGGAGAGTAATCAGGAAATTAGCAAATATCTCACAAAGTAACAGTAAAGTAACAAAGCTCTGATCAAGAATAACAGTGATGTTAAGAGTACAGTAGTGCAGTAAATAAAGAAGAAACAATCAAATCCTTATAGCAGAAAAGGAAATGCACAAAACTATGACTTAATGAAAACAATACCTTTATTTGGGTTACAGTATCTATAACTTCCTATTAACACAAATGAATGCTTGTTGAAGTTATCTACTTCTGTATAAATGGTTCTTTACCATTAACATAGCCAGAGAGGAGGAGAATGGGATGTTGTGCAAATACAAAATACACACAGTTACAGTAAAAATGCTTTTAGGACAGCCAGCGTTCATGCATGAAAGCTGTTACCATTGGGCTCACAGAATATACTGTACTGAATAAGGCATACAAACTGTTGCTGAAATTACAAAAAAGCTGCTATCTCAGAGTACTAAGTTAAAGGCAACTAGACTTAGGGTTGCGCTAAGTACTTTCACTTAGTACTTCAAGATATCCTAAGACCTGAATGTCTGAGAATTTTCATAGACACAAAAAGCCAGTAGCTAAAAAAAAGCCAACATTAACTGTACAGGTGCATTATGGTTCACCACATTTCTCATTGTCTTGAACAAGGTCAAGTGCAAAACTTTTGAAAGTAAAAGTACAAAGACCAATTGAAAGCAAAATGGAGGCAGTGAAAAGCAGGAATAAATTAGCAGATCATGATGAATAAATGGCAAAGAAAGAATGGAAACAAAACGAACAATTAACGAACACCGTGAAAAATGAATAAATTAGAGGGCCTGAATAAATGTAATACTGAATGAGAAAACCATTATAAATATGAAGACTTCATTTTGGAAAAGCTTTCATTTCAGAGTGAAAAGGGCATGAGAAATTACTTTAAGTTCATTGTTAAGTGTTTCAGAGTTTCAAGTGCCATTATTTAATCCAAAATGTTTGCAGAATGTTTCATAATGCACTGAATTTGTTAATTTTGTGCTGTCATTTATTTTATAGGCAGTGTGACATTTTCAATTAGACAATATCTGGATCAATTAACTCATATGAAAACAGGTAAACAGCTTGATGTCAGTAAATAAATGCAATGTAAAAAAAAAAGGTAAAGCTTATTAGGAGAATGTAATAAATTAAAATAAATAACATTTATTTTAACATTCAGGCACAACCTTTAAATTTCCATTTTTTTTCTTTCACGTGTACAGTACGCTCATTGCCTCTAAGAGTCATCCTCTGTTTTAATGATGTGGAAAAGTGTAACATTAAACAGGACCTGGTGCCCATTGTTCCAGCCGTAGAGGGCACGGTCCCTGGCATTGTAGTCCAACATAGACATGTGGAAATACTGGTTATGAAAGGGTATGTCTGTATACTCATATGTGGAGGTTTTAGTGGAGTAGGCATAGTACACCTTGGCTCCGGTCAGGTGGGAATTAGTGATGTAGAGAGTCCCACAGATCATAAAAGACTCACCGGCATTCCTCTTTGAATATTCTGTGTTCCATGTGTTGATGATCTGGAGTGTGTCCGGATTCAGCTGGCTGATGACAATGTTGCCAGCATTTTGGTTGGTTGCATACACGGCCCACAGTCCCAGCTCGTCTGCCATCAGGTCGATGTCCGAGAAGCCTCCCCAGGTGTACGGGTACACATTATGGAAGCCTGCCAACTCCAAAGCCCTCTGCGTGACCACACGACCTGTCTCAAAGCTGTACCTTACAATGATGTTACTCTGCATCTTGTTGTAGTACAGAGAGCCATTGTATACTACGTGGTTTGTTCCAGCCCATTTAAAAGGTAGATTGTAAGTTCTGGATTCAACTCCTGCCACAAAATCAGCAACAGACTTATACTCTTTCACAATCTTGTTGTTGGTGTAGCTGTCCATGTACCAGACCTGGGGACAAATACATGACATGACAATCGATTCGAAAATGATCAGTTGTTTGTATTTAAAATAGTGTTAGAAACAATTTTTTTTTAGCAAAATAAAGAAATCAAAGAACAGAAAATCACAGAACTACAAAAGGAAAGATATAGAGCAATTTCTCATTAGCCAAATGGTTGATGATACACCTACCGATAAGGTACCATTTGTAAAGTTTTATGACTAGCCATCTGATCAATGCTTTGATAAACAGGCCAGTCTGTACCTGTTGGAACCTGCTTCATGCTATTGTATTAATAGACATGGTAAATAAGAAGATGCATAACAAGAGTCAGAAAAAGGTAGAGAAGACGACTGCTAGTAAAAGATAGTTAGAAAAGACAGAGTAATTATCAAAATATATAAAAAAATGTATTTCAAAATAAAAACATTTTAAACAGCTGGAAAAGCAGTGTCTCTGATTTTTACATTTACAGTATGGAAAACTGTCTACCTCTACAGTCTTTTTTGTATGTTCAAAAACTGACTTTGCTAATTTTTTTATGTAAATGGTGATGCTTCAACACATTTGACAAGGATACTCACAATGCATTTGGGGACAAAGACTTTTCACAGTAACTCTAATCTGTGTCTTTTTGTGCCAGTTTTTTTCCTTTTTAAGTAGCAATTTGTTGTGTACTTTTGTTTTGAAATTTCTGTGTTGGAATGTCCAACATTGGCAATTAATGTGTCTAGTCATGACTGGACAGTTGAAATTTCAGTAGTCTTGAACAGCAGTAGTGAACAAAGTGCAATATTTTCTAGTAAGTTTTTCACATTCTGCTAGAATAAAGCAACCATCTAAACAGCTTCATGTACTGTATATCAAACAGGCGAGCAAGCAATATTAAGTTTAATGTCTGAACTCTGTAGTCAAGTGTGCAGAAAGCTTTTAGTAGGTGTGATGCTGTATTTCAACATCTCTCCCCTTTGAACAAAAGGAGGGAAGCAGCCGTATATAAATTATTAAACTGCTCAGTGTTGCTTCAAAGACTTACAACCTAAAGAGATGCACATAAACTCACCCTGTTGTTTTTGGAAGACGCTTGTGGGTCGGTCATCCATGCTCCAAATCTGGTGCCTGAAGTTTTCACCGTCAGTGGTCCAGTGATCTTCATTAGCTTGCCACATGCTGAAAACACATTATACAGCTGTGGTCATACATATTATGATATGACTGGAATTCATCTCAAAGTGCTGGACTGCTAAGTGGGTTCTGGACAGTTTGTGTGCAGCATCTGGACACTGCTGCACTTCGGTCAGCTACTAAAGATAAACAGTAGACTGGATAACAAGAAAAGTGCCACAGAACAACAACCGCTTCCCATGTGTCGGAGCTGGGAGAACATTTATCCCATATGGTTTAATATTCAGAGTACTTAGATTACACTTAATTCATCTCGCCAGGCTTTAATGGTGCCAAATGACAGCAGGCTATCACTTGCACACAAGCTTTCAAGTTCCCTATTAAGTATTGAAGTGCTATTTTAACCAATCAATCAAAGCTCACGCACAATGAATGCTTAAGCAATCATCTCCGGCTCCAACAGATTTCCAGCCACGTCCTATTAGCATTCCCATGTTAGCTATTTATGTTGACACTTTGACAGGAGCCATCACTGTTGATAACCTGGCAGTTGGCAAATTGGAGCTTTAGTTATTCAAACCTTTATCAAAGGCAAAGCTGCTCTCGGGGCAGAATTGATCTCATTAGATGAATTAAACCTCAATGGGTAGAACAGTGTAACCACAAATTTTGTACAAGTGCAAGTGGCAAAGAAGAAATGAGAAGGAATTTCTAAGTTAAAATGATCGATATGAGTGAGCCTGAATTGGATTTTTTCACTTAAAAATCAGAGTACAAAGCTTCACGTTTATCTTTAGCTTGGAAGAATGTTCTTTTACTCTGGGGCTTTTCTCAAGCCAGTAAAGTTATTTCAGCCTCCAGTAGCAGTTCTGGTCTGTCTGGTCCACTGCTTTGGATCTTAAAATGCCAATCTGCTGGTAGCTGCAAGAAATGTGCCTATGATTCCTTTGCCACTGGATAATCCTATCTCACTGCACCTGGATGTCCTTTTTTCACCACTGGACTTACTGAGTTTACTCATACAGTTGCGAAGCCTATTTTCCAGGTTTAGGACCCTTTGTTGCAACTCCTCGTAGTCATAGGCTCCCATCTCCTCCTGAATGCCCATCAACACACCAGACAGGTTTCTGATCTCCTCTTTGAACTGGGAGATGAGCTTGGCGTCTGTCTTGTACTGCTCCAGGACTGGGATCAGCGGCTGCAAGGACTCCATCTTTCCCTTTAGCTCCTGGAACAGATAGGTAACATAACAGGTATTAGGACTGTAAAAATAGGTTCAATAAATCTCTCACTTTGGCAGCATATAAGTACAGCATTACCTGCATCTTCTTATAGTTATGTATACTTACTGCTTTGTTTTTCACAAAATGCAAATTCACTTCTTGTTCTTACAAAAGACACTGTTGAGTCCAGGGAAAACAGCATAATAATAATAATAATAATAAAAAACACAACAAAGAGGAATACAGATATAATATTTGCAAGAAGGTTTACCTATATCAAACTTTCTGATGTGAGGGAACTTAAGCAAACATAGAAGGAGGGACACACTCTAGTACGAACCAAACAAATCCGACTAATGGATGCTACTACTGATAATAATAATTTAATGGAAATCCTCTCTCTGTGAAAATAAATTTAGTACTCCTCACAATGAAAGGTAGTGGAATTAATTTTACATCATATCTGAGTCAAAATCTTTTCATTAGTATCTGAATTAGAATCTTTCTAAAAACAAAATCCTAAAAGAAAGTTTGTGAAAGAAAGAAGCACTGGTATGCATTAACAATAAGTGAGTGCAAACTATTTTAACTAACTGTGGTGGTGGCAAGAAAGACATCAACTCACCAAGGTTCTGCTCACTGCAACTATTGCTCACTGCTGTAAAAAGAGCCGTTTTAGGGGTGAAACAAATGGATAAATGTTTATTTATAATGCCACTATTAGGATATTTGTTGTTATCCATCCTGGGAGCCGCCTTCAGATTCTGTCTAGCTTTTATGACAACCTTGCCCTTGGCTGGGCAGTGGTGGACC
Organism: Heterochromis multidens; assembly: GCA_015108495.1. Taxonomy (NCBI): domain Eukaryota; kingdom Metazoa; phylum Chordata; class Actinopteri; order Cichliformes; family Cichlidae; genus Heterochromis; species Heterochromis multidens. Next base: position 5,180 of record VUQS01031003.1, on the reverse strand, counting down.
TGTATTGATCTTATCAGGAATGAAAGTTGATCAATTCAGATGCATCTCAGGTATCCGTAGAAGAGGTCCCTTCCCAGGCTTTCCTGTGATGTTTCTCACAAAGTTAAACATCAAACAAAAATACACCTGAAAGTTTTTGTTGACCAGCGTCTTCCTATCTGCTTCGATCTGCCGGAACTTTGACCGCAGTCCTTTGATCTGGCTCTCCATTCTCATGATATACTGAAAGTCCCTCTGCGTCCGCAGGTTCAGCACCTCGATTGACTGTGACATGTTCTGCACCTTTTGAAAAGAATGAAACAGCACTGCATTGATTTTCCCGTCCACCACAAGATTAAAATGTCCCCCATGTTCAGCCTTTCAGTAGGATGCCATGCTCTAACTTCCCGAGGAACAAATCAACATTTTGACCTCCAAAGTGATTGTCTTTTAACAATTCAGCAGAGTAGAGCTTCAGATGATACAGACACGGTATTATCATGTGTCAGTTTTTAAACTTCGGTTCCATTTTGTGAGCTCTAATTCTAAATAAACTGAGTGTTTTTCAAATGTCATAGACAAACTACTGAATCTGATGGCTTTTGATGACATATTTAAAAGCAAACACTTGATGCAGAAATCTTACAGTTTGTCTTTGTAATTTAAGAAAAGCTACATTTATGGGGCAGGTGAACAGGAAAAGAGATATCTTCCTTTCTCTCTTCTCTCTAACTCAACTTATAATGAACCAACAGTACTGGAGCACATCCCTAGCAAAGCGGCACAACACTCATACATTGTGTTCTGCATACTTGTCTGGCTCTGGTAGAGGGATCCTGAAATGGCCTCATTGATGCCCTGAGGCAGCTTAGTACATTAGTGTCAGAGGGCCCAGTGAATGACAGAGAACACCCTTTGGCATACAACATTAAAATGTAGGCTACAGCCATGTTTCCTTATGTGGCATACTCATTGAGGAAAGTGATTCTAGGGATGTGCTATTTGTTTGCTTGTAGGTAATACATTTAAATCATGACAGTCATGGGGCAAAAATAACATTTGGAATTACATTTGAGATTTCCACTTCAATTCACAATGATGGCTGTTGTGTTCCAAAATAATTTGAGGTAATCAAGTCAAAATGCATACTTTTATTTAAAAACATCTATGGTGGCTGACGTAAAAAAAAAAAAATATATATATATATATATATATAAATTTCCAGTC
>VUQS01030999.1:0-30977 GCA_015108495.1 Heterochromis multidens | reverse complement strand
AAATAAAGTTTTCCCCCCCCCCCCCACCCTTTTTGAGGAATTGCCTCTGTCCAATAAAACACTTCATTCTGAAAATTAAACAATAAATTGAATACTTTCTGAATTAGTTCTGGCCAAATAATCAAAGTTTTGAGTCAGACACATTGATACTTCTACACTTTTTTTTACTGCAGTGGTCCCTGGAAATATTTTTATTATGGTGACCATGCAGGAACACCTTTTAACATGTTTATTCTCCTGAATTAAATGAAATGTCAAAAAACCCTGCTTTATCCAAGGTTTTTGTGGATTGATGTGTCACCAAAAGCAGAATGTTTAAAAGAAAGAATGATTTCTGTAACAACCTGTACATCTGTGTCACCCACACTCTTTTATTCACAATTTTTCTTTTGCAGTCTTTCCTGCATGTAGCTATTTTTTCTGATTATTGTTTCCTCCAACCAAGGGAAACAGCTGCCCATGACCACAACACTTGATCGACAGCAATTTGACAGACCGACAGCAATTCAAGGGAGGAAATACTCATTATGAGCATTCCACATTTGATCCAAAAAGGGATGTTTAGCATGGATAAAAATAACACTTTAACTGTCTTAGTGCTTCAGATCATCTTTTAGTTTATGGTAGACATGCTGCAAGAAGTGTGTGTCATGAGAGCATTTCATCACTTCAGCCATTTATGTGTGATGACCCACTTGTCCATTTCACTCAAACAGGCTCCATTATCGGTCATTTTGGGTGTTTACCAAAATGGATGGGTTTAGATAACTGACAAGCATTCAAGGCACGCATCACTTTGCAGTTTCTCACATGCCACAGCACAGGACTATCATGGTGCTATCCTAACAATGTCTTCACTCAAATTAATGGAAACTAATAGTGACAAATAGCTGCTGTGGTGTCAGGCCAACCACAACCACATAGTCGATCTCTGTCACAATGACTGAGCCACCTTTTCTTACTTTTCTTTTTCTATTTTTCTTTATATTGAGACGCCTTCCAATAAAGACACACACTCTGTAAGTGAGATAAACCCAAATCTTTAAAGAAAATGTCAACAAAAAGTCATCAGGATATCAACAACCACAGCATTTATTGCATGTGAACGATCTGAACACTGGATTCTATCATCACAAATCAGATTAAATCACAGCAGCACAGAATGGACACAACACTTCATGAACAAATAACCAAGAATTAGATTTAGACTGCATGGCGAGGCTATTTTTTTTTCTTCTTTTTTTATCGTGAAGAGGACACGCTGGGCTGTCAAAAGTGAACTGATTTATGGTTTTTAATGGCATAAATTTATCAGAAGCCAAGTCAGTCGATCAGGCAGTCAAGCTGCAGCTTTCGTTTCCTAATAGTCTGACATCCTTTACTATAGTATATGTTCACTTTACTATGTTGGCCCATGAGTCTGACTTTCCACATTATGAACAAGTACAGCATTTTTTTTCCTTTTCTGTGGCTATTTTTTAGAGCTATTTTTTAATCTTTGCAATAACTGACTAGATCACAAAGAGAACAATGCATAAACCACTACAACCAAAGCCATTATCCTAATGACATAATCAAGTCTACATTTAAAGATCAGGCAAATATAATGACTCCTGTTGGCTTTGATGAGTTGTTTTTTCCAAGCAATTTTTTTGTAGTAGGTTCTTTTCTTTTTTTTTACACCTAAGGAAAACATCTTCGCCATTTTGTCAACATGGACAAGTAGTATCACATTAAGGGAAAATGTTGCAGATATATGAAAGCCTAATTAAAAATAACACTGCAAAGCAATAAAAATTTCTAAGAAAAAAATTGGATGGATGGAAACTTAAAGTTAGTGAACACTATTATTAAAGGTCCAACTCTTGTAGATGTGATTTTTACAGTAATATGTCAAAACAGAGGCAAACAGAGTATTGAAACTGAAACATTTAAGGTCATTTTCACTGAAAAGTGGTCATTGGTGTATTTTCAGTGTTTCTTCATGTGGGCTATGTGACCTACTATATTTATTATTTTTTTCATAGTGTTACATGTTGTTAATATGACAAAGATGGTTTCATTTCATGTCATTTGCTTTGTGAATTTGGTTTGTGGCACTAATATTTTTTTTTTTTAGGACTCACACTGTGTGTCTGCACACAGGACTATCTTTTCAGCTCTACAGGGTGTTTACTATCTTTCACTTTTTTTTTGTTTCATATCCCACAGATTTAATGATTTGACTATCACTTTTTTTTTCTGTCTGCAAAGAGTTTGTATGTTAATGTTGATCCGTCTGTGCTGAATGTGTAAATAGAAAACAGCTTGCTACCAAATTTAGAAACCGACAAAATGTCAGAGTTGCATTTAAAGCTTGTTCCTCTAACATGTGGCCAAACATTCAAACTGAACTTTAAGATGTACTTCATTTATCTTACCGTGCTACAAAGACAGCAAAGACCTTATAGGCTGTGAACTGTTTGGTCATATGAAACTACCAATATTACTGTGTGGGTCTGAGGTGTGGAGACATTACAAAAAGAAAAAAAAATCAGTTGGTTCAAGTTTTTGTTGTTCTTGTTACATTAAAAAAAATGTGTGATTTTTTAAAGCATATAAGGAAGTTTGAAATCAAATTCACAGGAAGCTTTGAATGTACACTAACTGGCTCTTTGGTGTAGGTTAATGACAATGATAATTCAGTAAGGTATATTTGTTTTTTGTGATGACCACTTCCACAGCATACTACATCCCAATCCAAACCATAAACCATGTCACTTATATTGTTCCAGATGCCTCAAATTTCTCATCACAACTACCTCAGATTGCTCAAGTGGGCCATTTAACCTTTTGAACACCATTCTGTTCCTTGTCCATGTAGCTTGAATTTTGTTTTGTTACCTGAGGATATGACTGTTTCTGGAAATTTCAGCATTTTTCTTTGTCAGGTACTCACTGACATATGCCTCAGTACTCTTAAGATTTTTAGATTGTCTCAAGATTTCAGTTTTATACTTTTGATTTGCAAACTTAACAACAATTGCAGGCTTACAGGTAGCTATTTTCTGTTTCGCTAAGCAAATGTTCTTACTGTTCAGGGACTGAACAACTTGTTGAATTCCTAGAGTATGCATCTCAGATGGTGCATCCTCATCTTGTTGATCACTGGCTGCAGCCCTGGCATAGCTGGAATGTTTAGTATCCTGCCGAGTGATGATAACGTCATCAGAACGGGAATACAGTTCCAACTCATCAATCCTATGTTCCAGCAATTCGATTTGAATTCAAATCGAATCTTTGTATGTCTCCTATATGCAGAGAAAAGCCAGATGAAAGGCAGTCATTTTGACTTTTTGGAAAAAAAATTTAAAAAGTCAAGGGGACTGTGATTGCACTTAAATTGCAATCCTGCAGCTACATCAACATTTGTGGAAGAATTTCTGAATTTCTATTTCAAATCTGAGAGGTTCAGGCTATATTCTGAATGTAAGGACTTAATGTAAATTTCTGAGTATGTAGACTGCAACAGATTTGCGATTTTCACCAATTTGTCACAGTTAATTGCTGTATTATCACAAACAGATTGCAAGTAATTGCCAGCTTGACCTCATTCAGTCACAAAGTGATAGCAGACTGATTCCCTCTTATTGCCATTTTATCACCATCTCAATGTACCAAAGTCACTTTGAAGACAGCGACTGACCGCGAGTGGTCGCAGACCTGGTCCCTATCTTCACAGAACCATTTCAAAGGCAATGATAATGCAAGAGATGAGATGAGATGGGTTATGCCACAGTCTCCAACTGCTGTTTTCCCTAGTGTGACTGTAGCACAGTGTATGCCAGTAAAGATTTTCAATTTGAGTATTTAAATTATCAAGATCCAATGTGTTATTTAAGTGTTCCCTTAATTTTTTGAGGGCAGCATGTTCTGATGCTTGAAATAAGCACTTGTACATTTGTAAATGTATGAGATGGCTTGCTGATTTATATAAGCTGAGTCCTTTATTTAACCCTGAAGATTGTAGACATTTACAAAAATTATACATTTATGTCTGGAGTATATGTATTGTTATATGTATGAGAAGAAAAAGAGAGAGGAATACAGATTTAACCTGCAGCATAATGACTCTTCTAGTTAATGTATGCCATGTTTTCTTAAAAAAAAAAAAAAAAAAGACCAGATTAGTGAGATGCAGACTCAACAAAGGACAAAATGTCACAATATTATCCTGTCTTTATTATGCTGTAAACTGTACAGCTTTGTATTGTAAAATTGTCGGCAGTGAACAACCACTGAAAAATCAAGGATTAATTTTTAAGGATAGACTCTACATGAGCTGACAAAAGCTTTCTACTTAAACTGAATTTTTACATTAGCAACAGCCCATTTCCATGTCATGGCTTTCATGTATTAATATGAGGTAAAACATACTGTAATTCTCTGCTTAAGTCAGTACTTGTACAAACAGTAGTGAGCTTGCTAACCTTGCAGCACTCCTATTAAAAAACAGCTGCTTTTTAATTCCACTGCACACTCTCCTGCTCTCTACCCAAATTTTAACACATTATGTAAAGAGAAGTTATTTCACAAAAATAAATCAGGTAGGACAAGATGTCCTCACAGCAAATATAGATAGCACTGAATCACAAACAGTCATCAGGCATTGCTGGATTAATGAGGACTACAGAAAATAATCTGATGGAGGTCAGCACTAAATGGATTCATATTGTATGTAGACTTATGATATAACAGTTCTAGAAAAATACTTTTAAAAGGACAAATGTGAACTTTTCACCATTATAATGTTCTCAAGAACTGTTCTGTGGTTTTACAAATGAAATGTGAAAAGCAGAAAAGTCAGAAAAGTTCAAGAAAAAGAGAAATGACAAAATATTCAAAGAAGAAAAGCAGATCCTGAGAAACACAGTTTGATGCTAGAAACTAACTCTGCTTGTGATGACTTTACCTTTCTGCTGCATTTACAATACAAAGACAATTCTGCTGCATTTGCTGTTGGCCTGGTTTGCATCAGTAGGTTGTTTTCATAGATATGTGAGGAGATTTGAAATAATTTCACTGCAAATTATTCTCTTTTCTTGCCAAGTGCACACTGTGTAACTTTAACTGCTGTGTGGGACTGATGTGCCAGAAGAAGAAAAAAAATATATAGGGCCCACTGATGGGATTTGTTTTTCCAAAATGTATTTCCAAGACATTTTTTTCCAATGCAAGTCCTACCAGTTTGCCTGGTTGTATACTATAATCTGTTATGATGTGTCCATGCTCAGTTCCTGTTCAATTAAACCAACAAAACACAATACTATTAGGTCTGGAAACACAATTTGTTGTTTTTCTGCTCTACTGAATTTCCAAATTGTACATCTCTCCCCTGTTATTTGTTCACCACACATGTCTCTCTGTGTGTTTAGTCTGAGGAGCCACTCAAGGAAATAATTAACATGTGGAACACACTATCTTGATTTCTTTTTTTAAGTTTTAGAAGCTTTTGACTTTAAAGGGCTGCTTCATTTGTTGTGCTTTTCAAGCATATCAAGCAAGTCTCAGACTTCAATTTGAAACCGAAGTCTGAAATTGAAATTGAATTGTGTTAAAACAATTGACAGCACATAAACTGTACCAGTCAAACAGCAGTCTTGCACAAACAGAAATAACGACTTTCATTACAGTCAATGATGTGCAACATATATTGTAAAATGATATGCTGAAAGAGCAACGTTTGATGGACAATGGAAAAAAAAATTTACAATACAATACTTAAAGAATAGTTTAGAAATGGTGAAACTTAGTGTATTTTTCTCCACTTTCCTATACACACTCTCCATCTTCTTTATGCACAAACCATTATTATTTAAAAAATAATGTTGCAGAATTGAGCTGTTTTTATTTGGCTCTGGTGATAAGTTCTATGTCAAAGTGCAACAACTACTTTGCAAAAATACTGTCCAGAAAAAATAAACTGAAAATCAATACTAGATTTAGTCATTGTTACCTCTGCCTGGAAGGTTATGTTTTCAGCTCTGTTTGTTTGTTGGCAAGATATCACCAAAAATCATAAAATCAAGTAAATATGGTGTAGACTGTCGCCAAGGGTCAAGCTAATGAGTAGTTTCCTATGACAATCTAGATCCAGGAGTTTTTTTTTTCACTAGGTGGGACTTTTTGAACTCTTACAACTTTATCATCTACAACTGCACTTAAATAAAAAAAATCATCATTGACACAGAACACACAAAAATGAGCACAGTATAAGGGGACAACGTTTTTAGTTTAGTGTACTTTATTTTAATACCACAAATATCCCACTATTTAAAGTTGCAATCATCGATGTTTATATTAAAAATGGATTAAGTGATGATGTGTAAAGTATAAAAAGGTGCAAAAAATATCGCCTGATTTTGCCTGATCATCAAGTTTACAGCATTTTAGCATCTTCAGCTCATTATTTTGGATTTCCTTCCAGGGAGATGGCTCCAAGTGGCCTTGTTTCACACTGTCAAATTGTTTTCCCATTGTCATTTCACATTGTTATTATTTTTTTAAAAAGACTCTTGTAGCCATTTTAAAGGGAACCCAATATTATTACTTCCAATTTAATATTTTTATTCTTGTACTCTAACAGCAGTTTTTCACGAGTCACAGATCAACATAGTCCTTATTTGTGTTATACTGGGCCTTGGTGCATCCCCTCAGTATACCCTTTGTCTGAAATAAGCCCATTTAACTCCTTTCACTTCAAGGCTACCCTTTAAGCCAACTTTCTTCTGATTGCCTAGCCCTTCAAAAAAAAAAGGTTTGATTAGATTACCTGTCCGTGTGCTGTCCTTATGCTAATTATTTCAAACTTTGGCCATGTTTATTTTGAGCATCCACCATTGTAAAATTGTGCCAAAAAGTAAAAAAATAAATAATTGGTGCCCTTTAAAGCTGTTACACTGCCTACCTCTACAGGAAAAGAAAATACACATTTTAAGTGTCAAACTTTTAATTTAAATTGCTGCTTTTACATATTTCACTGGTTTCTTTAGAATTCTCAGTTTTAGTAAAATGCAGCTTTAGAGAGACTTAAAAAAAAAACATTTCCTGAAATAAGTAATTTGCTGAAGCACAAAGGATGGGTGACAGCCAGCATCAGGCCTTTTGACATGTAAGTGTGAAAATTGTTGAGGGCTAACAAAATAGTTGATGTTTTCAGTTTTGCATTTTATCGCTCATCAATGGCTTCTGCTGATTTTGTTTTCTTTTTTAAAAAAAGAAAAGAACAAAAGCAAAAAACTGTCTTCCTGACAAATCAAGTCAGTGTGAGTACAGTTAGATTGCTTTAACAAAAATGTTTGGTTGCTATAGAATGTGATGAGTGTTTTTAATACATGTATATTTGCTTTCAGATATCAAATATATACTGTTGAGATTTTCATTTTTAGATCATTTTTTTAAATAAATGAGCAAGTAAATGTTGTATGTAAATATATTTACATATATATATTTGTGTTTGCTCAATGCTTCTTGGCAATAAATCTAATACTGTTGGAAAACATGTTTATTTCCCCTTAAATGTTGCCACATTTGTAAAGAAAATGCATTTGTGGGTTGAGCCGCAGCACTGAGTATGTGGGTTGCTCCCAACAATAAGACAGAGAAATGCTTCCTTCCATCATAGTTGGATGACTAAGACATTTTGACAAATATGGCAAGTTACAGCAAATCAGAGGGAGAAAACTCATTTCTGTCACCTCTATCATTCTCGTAAACAGAAAAACAAAAATCAAACAAAGTGTTACTATTGTGTTATCAGCAGTATTGGCAGACAAATTAAACAGGAAGTAATTATAGAGATTATTAAGTAACTTAGTAGTGAGCGAAAATGAGCTAAAGTTCAAAAGTCAAGTCAAAACGTGTCTGTTTGAAAAGTTGACCTTTAGTTGGTATCGCCTTCATCAAGCTAATCACCATAATGTTTTTCAACATTAGAACACAGTGCCACAATGAATCATCCCTCAATGTTTGAGCAACATTGGATGGAGGTGGTGTCTGCCATATTGCATTTAAGTAAAAAAAAAGTGAATTTAATTATAGAGCCCTATAATTCGGGCCAGTGAGTCTTCACCTCTGATATATCATCACAGATATCCCATTAACAGATGGATTGACACAGGTTTTTCACTAAGATCCCTCTTTCAAGCGCAAGTGCAAGAAGAAAAAATCAGACAAGGCTGCATAATAGCCTATATTTTATTTTTCACCTCTCTTCTAAAGTAAGGGCAGTGGTTCTAATCAAAACAATTGACTTCTGTCTGACCTCTTTCCGTTGAGTACAGTCCAGAAATGCCTTAGGCTGGGCTGAATCCACATTGTGCCATAGGAAAAGGAGGGCTTTAGACTGTAGCCTACCTAATTGACTTTGTAATAGTGTCATAGTTCACTGCCACCAAATTGACTGAATTTTCAAGCATGCTTTGGCAACAACGATCCCCTGAAAAATGACAAAAGGGCCTCCCAGTTCAACTCCAAGTTTATCACTAGCAACAAAACACTGACAATCTAACATTTAATAGCATTCCAATTATTTAGAATTGGTCATTTTAAGTAATTAGTTTAACATGTCACATTTCCTCTCCACTCAATCTGCGTTGCTTCATGTGGATGTTTGACCTACATAGTGAAGAAGGTTAGAAGACATTAAACGGCTATTTTGATACTCAACTCCTGCAAATTTTAAGAAATGAGCTTATTTTTGAGGATGTTTATTGATGCACTTTATTATTTGTTTGGAAAAACTACAGAAATTGATATTCAAAGCTGAGTATTTTATGTCCTAAAACTTTGCATTGGATTGGATTTTGAATATATACTGTAGTATAATCTGTAGATATGCCATCCATCCATCTTAACCGCTTGTCCAATTCAGGGTCACAGGAGGACTGGAGCCTTAGTCACCAATTAACCCAACATGAATGTCTTTGGACTGTTCAAGGAAGCTTGAGTACCCAAAGAGAACCTATCCGGGCACAGAGACAACAAACAGAGAAGGGCTCCAGCTGGCCGGTGGATTAAAACCCAGGCCCGCTTGCCGTGAGGACAATGCTAACCAATGCATCACTGTGCCACACCTGTAGATATACAATATGCCCTAATTTTTCCCTGCACTCATCACTATTTATGTAACAGCAGTAAGGTCAAATGATTGCTTGCATATGATAGGTGTAGCCAAATGCACAAACCTGTTTATAATCACCACATTCTGCAGTTCACTTCTGCTCAGTGGAGATTTTTAGTGCCACCTGATCACACAGACACTTGAAATGGCTATGACCTCTAAAGAATGCATTATGTGGAGGCACATAGTGTGTTAAAATCACACCACAGAAGCAAATGCCAATGAAAAATAAAAAAGTGATGGTGATGGAAACTTATACCCTGGTGGTGATGCTACAGCTAGGCACAAGGACCAACAAGTCCATATTAGAGGTATGGCTAGGTTTAAAAAACAAAACTATTCAATTAAGGAAAAAAGAATGTTTATAGTCATGCCAATTACTGTACGTACAATCTCCAGCATTTTTAGAAAGACTCAATATTAGTGAAAAGAACTGTATGTGGAAGCACATGATTTTAACATCTGAGGTGCCACCACCAAGGAAGTAGTGTTATATTGGCCCAGACCTAAGTAGGCATCTATTTTAGGCAAAATCATTCTGATATATGGAGATAATTTTGCCTGTCCTAGTTAGCAACTAGTAAGAAGACATAGAGGAGCATTTTGCATTTCGAGCATGAGGTGGACAGAAAAGAAGTCTCCAAATGTATACCAACATATATTTTGAATATCAGATTTGTAAAGCCACAGTGCAGAGGCTCACATGTTTGATGTACAGCCTACTGTGGAGAGACCCCCCCACCACCACCCCACTCCTTGAAAGCCAAAAGACTAATAAACATATTCTATTTTAACTAATCATAAAATTAATAATAAAAATCATCACTTGTTACATAGGTACATATTATTTATTTAATGTAGTTTTCATTACAACATTTTTTTAATTCAAACTGAGACAGACAACTGGAATATTCCTGTTGGTTCTGTCTGGACAGCCTGGGCCTCTTACAGAGAGTTTGTTTTTCACACCTTTGACCTGCACTGTGCAATAAGAACTCCTGCTTACCTTCAAAAGGTGCTAATTAAAAGGGGGGGGGTGGCGGATACAGGCACCATATGGAGCAGGATGCCTAACAGCAGGCTCCTACTGCTTTGGAATTTCACTTAACTGCTCTTTCTCTGTGTTTCTGTGGTGTGGAGGTCATCTGGAGTGGCAGGCTGACAATGATTAGTTAATAGGTCTTCGTAGCCCAGTGCTACTTTAAAAATTAGCTCTGTTGGATCACACATGGCTCACTCACAAATAAAATTGTGAATTACTTCAAGAGCAATTTGTTGTTTCACCGAGAGGTGGTTCTTGTAGAGTAAATTCAGAAAATATTTGTATACTTTTATGCTTAATATTTTATTGGTGCTATTGTAAGAGGAACTGTGAGTGTGAAGGAAAGTGCAATACTACGGAAAACCTCTTATGAGAGAAATGCTAAGCCTCCAGAAATGATACACAGCTGCTCAGGAGTATTTTTGCACCATAATTGATGTGCCACAAGCATAATTTCCCATCATTAGAGGAACCTGTTGCCTGGGAGCATAGGAGCTTCCGAGAAGGAAAATCCAACCCCTTAAACTGCCAGGCCTGAAAGATAACAGAGCTGCAGCATCACAGATGCAGAGGTTTGGGGAAATTTGTGGACAACAAACAAACACATTTTACAATTCATTATACTTGGTGGTAGAAATTGTATCAACCATTCTGTTATACATAATGAATGCAGACCTGGAGGAACACTTTCATGAAAATCTGCAAACCAGTGAAAAATAAGTGCAACCTTAAGACTGATGTGTGGAGCAAAGTGTTTTCAGGATGGCCCAATAATAACCCTGGTCCCTCTTTTCAAAAACTCTTCAATCCCCAACTCCCATCAGCCTCTTGCCCTTCAAACTAGCCCCAAAACTGTGCTAAAGAAAGCTTCTGCTGCAGGAGATGAATAACCACTGTATATTTGCCATCATCACCTCCTTACCACTCAAACGCTGACAGAACTTAACAATCGAATCAGCTGTTTTCATCTTCTAATTGACTGATTGATTTGCCCAGTTTTTTTTTTTTTATCACCTCATGAGAAGTTTTTTATGATGTAATGCCGACAGTGTTTCATTTGATTTATAGAATGCTGCTTCAGCGGGCGCACTGATGTGGGAAGGTGATATAAACATCATTTGTGCATTCATGTAGTATAAAAATCCTGTCTGCTGAGGAAACAAACAAAAAAAGAAGAAAAAATAGGCACGCGTTTTGTTTTGCTAATTTGATGTTGCTGTGGAGTCCCTGTAGAACAGACATAAATGTGGGCTGTAAGAAATAAAGGGGGGAAAAAAAACCCACAAAACTGCACATTTTCAGTATGTTTATAAATATCAACAATCTGAATCTGCAAAAGACTGACTGCCCAGTGTGGGAGTTGTTTACAAGATTTTGTTGTTATTGTTGCTGGATCATGCATGCATTGAGAGCTTTCAGCCCTAAGGATGAGCTATTGTTGAGGATTTTTCCATCCTTCTGAGAGCTATATATCTACTTCTGCCTTTGGGATAATCGTTGTTCATGAAATACATTTTGCTAAGAATACTTTTTATTAAAGAGCTGTTTGTCATTCTTGGTTAGGACTCTGAGGAAGTTTCTGACAAAGGTTTATGATGTGAAGCAATAAACAGCTTTGTTTCTCCCTAGAGGCAAAGAGCATAAACATAAATTCTCTCAAACAGACTTTTGGTTTACATTTTGGTTAAAGACTGTGGTATTTTTACATTAGAGGATGCTATAATAAACATTTTACACTCACATTTATATGTCCCCAAAAAATCAAGTGGCACTGATGAAAGAACACAGAAAAATATATACCCTTAACAAACAAAATAGCTAAAATTGCAAGTGTGATTAAATATCTGTAGGAAGTCTGGACATAAATTACCAATCAGATCAATTTTTTAAGAGTAAACAAAATATGGAATGAAATTATAAAAATTTGAAATTGTAAAATAAAACTAATATAAGATCATACAACAGTACAAAGTAAAGAGTGAATTTCTGAAGCTACCAATGTTCTGTTTGGAGGGAGTCTGTCTGAGAAGGTTGATTTAAATCTGCAGTTAATTATTTCATTTTTTTAATCACGCTGTGCCCAAAATAGTCTGACCCTTGTTTGCACTAACAAAAACAACACCATTGTTGGTAGATCTTCTCTAATGAAATCCTTTAGATGCTGATCAGGATGTTCTGCGAAAACCTGATCCTTCTTTATCCTTGTCTATTGAAATGTATTTGGATTTACAGTGACAATGTGTGCATATGGGGAAAAGCTATTAAATGTGCCAGCAAGAAACTGAGCAGAACAGTAGCCGCCATTTTCAACACAGACTACCCACAAAGGTATGTTGGCAACTCCTTTACTCCAACATAAACAGAGCTTTATAGTGATTGTGACAGCAACAGAAGGGGGCCTGGTACATTAAAAGTTTAACATAGTCAGACTCTCTTTGAATTTTCTGGGTTATCCTGGATTAACAGCTCTGTGAGGTACTTTATTCAGGTCGCCAGTGATTACACTCAGACAACCAGACTATTTTGATTTGTGGCCATGCTTACAGCGTTGTTTTATGAATTGTAGGATGATCTGATCGGTCAGTCAGTTAATCCAACACTTTAGTACGTACTGAAATATTATAAGATATATGGACTTCTATGATCACATATGCACTGTATTCAAAGAATAAATCCTAATCAGTGGCTGTATGATAGACTGTGATGCCACTGCGAAGTCACCCGCTGGTTTTGGACTCTGGCTTTTGAAGCTTTAACATTGACGTTCTGGATGCAGCCATGCCGATCTTTTAAAGCCAGAACATACCATATATGAGTAGAGGGGTACAGTGCTAATTTATCAGCTACCGCTAGCAAACTCAGCTGCATTCAGAAATTGTAAAGGTACTACACACAGACACAAATATCAGCTAATTAATGCTAAGCAACAGACTAATAAAACACCAGAAATTCACCAAAACTGAAGCACCAATTCCTGGGATGGTCTGTACCACACAGTAAGCCATAATATTAGTAAGATAATCCATTAAAATTGCTCCAAAAGGCACCAACAGAATACAAAGTGTAAAGTCTCGAAGTAGTAGATGAGGCGCAGCAGATTCTGCTCAGCTCCAGTGGCCAGTATCGGGACACCTGGCAATCAATGTGGCCACACCCCTAACTTAATCCAGGTAGATTAGTTTATTGAAAAAACAAAAACAACAAAAGAAACAGAGTTGCTATGAGGGGGGAAACTATCCATAGAGACCAAAACTGTGTTTTGTACCAGGTTGAAAATATGCTTTTTAATGCTGTAAAGTTCCATATTCTAAAATGGTGGTATATGGGGACTGACTTACTTCTGGAGCCAAGTGGCACCAAGAGGAACTGCAGTTTTTGCCACTTCCACATTGACTTCATTTTTAAACTCCTGAGGTTGCCCCGTGGCCTGTCCATGCACATTTTTCTCCCAGTCACCAAATTTCTATTACAGGCATGGCTTATTAATTTTACGTTTTTTTTATTTTATCTGAGCTTAGAAGCAGACTGGAGGACAGACAAACAGACAGTGTTTTTTTCTCACAGCTCAAATGTGTAAAATTAATAGCCAAATGTTTAGCAGTGGAAATAAGTATTATTTCTGAAGTCCAATTTTAGGGTTGTATTCAACTAAAGAACATCTTGGTCACCTTAAGTCATTCCTCCTCTTTAACCAAATTGATCGCAGAGTTCACTCTACCTGCTGGCCTTATTAGACTAGATCAGCAATAAAAAAAAACAGATAGTATTTGGAGCATATAAAGCCACTTTTACCCTGGTTCCTTTATGCTGAAATAATAACAGACTTGGAGCTGACCAGCATGTTCCTGCTCATTTTCATCCGATTTACCAAAATAGAGTCAACTGGTCATCTTAGCACAAGAATTAATGAGGCATGAAAACCTGTCAATAACCTTGCTGAGAGAGGCCCCTTGTCTACTCTTTAATGGTGGTAATGTTTTGTTTCTGTAACTTGGTTTAATAATGTTTGTCTCAACTCACTGTGCTTATCTGTGTGTTTCATGTGGATGAAATAATAAAATAATGTCAGAATATGATATTCTGCTAAAATAAATATAGACAGGACTTGTTTACATTCCTTGAGTGTCAGCTTGTCCTCCAAATAAACAATTACAGAGGATTTCTTAGTTATCCATTATTAAAGGAAAGTCTTAAAGTCCTTTTGCTTTTAATTTTTTTTTTTTTTTTGATAAGCAGCCATTGTTCACACAGATCGTAAGAGAACATTAAAACAAAGAAGTTTGTGTTGTCGCTCACAAAAAAATAGATAAATAAACAAATAAATAAAAAACAATCCCCAAAACAGGATTTTAGGATTCAGTGTTTTGTGTGCAGAGAGGAAAAATATTTCACACACTCTGTGATGTTGTTAAGTGCTCGGCTGCACCAAACCAATTTTGCATCAAAGTAGCAAGATGAAAAGAATTCAAAGCGACAGTGATATAATTTTCCCTGAAATCTCATGCTGAAACCTTTTCTCTGCAAATGCAGCATTCCTGATTCCGCACAATTCAAAAATGTTTTTCTTCTGACAAAATGTCAATAAATATCAGAGTGTTGTACACAAATGAACACAGCAGTCTTTATCCTTTACAAAACCTGACCTTCAGTTCATTATAATTAATCATCTGTAAAGTGTTTGTACTAGTTTTGTGCTGACATCCTTTTTTATTTTTAATTAGATGCAAAACATGTTTTGCATATTTTATATTTTTGCATGGTCACAAGAGGGTTTTTTTAAGCATAACAACACTTTGCTGTGTGTTTGCAAACATGGTCCCTCAACATTTAACAATACCGTGTGTGTGTGTGTGTGTGTGTGTGAGTGAGTGAGTGTGTGTGTGTGTACTTTTTATGAATATATTTAAGTGACCATGAGAACATGTACAATTTCACATTTGTGTACAACTGTATTCATAAAAATTAATTTATTGGTTAGGACCACTCGCAGGTGGTATTCAAAGTAAATAATAATTATCTCATAAGAATGACACATCAGTGTTTTTGATACATCAGACATTAAGTGGACGGCCATTTCTCACCCATGTTGGATGCCAGGCATGACAAGGTGTTGGGGTATAATTAAAAGATCTGCTGTTCCCGTATGAAAAACACAACAGCCCAGAGCCCATGCCGTGGTGGTTCGGTTGTGTACCACGTGAGTGTAAATTCACTTTACCATCTGCAGTGCTTTTGATCCAAACATACCTTCATAGTTTCACAAGCAAATTTCTAGATGAACATGCAGTTTATTGTATAAATTTGTGTTTCGACAAATTATAATTGAATAAGCATTTCTCTGTAGTCTGTATTTACAGCATTATTGCTTGCCTGACATGTTGCTCTTCTTTTTTTTCTGCATTGTAGGGTTCTCCTTGGGATTTCTTTTATCTGAATCCAGGGCCTGATGAATGCCAAGGATGTTGTACAGATTTCAAAGTCTTTGAAAGGCTGATTCATGATTTTGGCCTGCATAAATAAAACTGACTTGACTTCAGGTATGCAGACTTTCACGCATTTGCACATGGGAAATGTCCAATACCTCCACGGTGCATCTCTGCTGAGTCAACTGCACAAGCACTGGAATGGCTTTACAGCATGCCGACAGCTTAAATTTTATACATGTATATATTTTACTATAATAATGCTATACTTGCCTTACCTTCAGGGCTAAAGAACCTGGCTTCAATGTCTTGCTCAGGCACATGCTGACAGTAGTTACAAAGTCAGTCAAGCCCCCTACAGCCTCTTCCAGCTCAAGCAGGTCTTCGAACTGGGAAACTTTCTGTTACGAGCCAGATTTTTTAACCTTGAGGCTACTGCTGTACCCCACTTGATTAATTAATTTATTTCTTTTGCACTTCACATCAGCAAGTGCCCTCAGCTAGAAACGTCTCACTCATTCCTTACAGACAAAATTCCACTAATTTCTTATGGTATAAACAATATGAATAAAGTTAGATAATGATGAGACTTTAATTTGCCGGGGGCCTCAGGGTTCCCTACTGGAAGATTTTTTTGAATGTTTTCCTAAGGTCATGGCATATCAACCACTCAGGCAGCCTAGTTTATTTTCATGTGCTAATTTGTGTTTAGTATGCATAAAGTTGTAAATATAAATATTATGACTGAAGGGGATAAGTGGATGAGCATTGTATTCAAAGATAATTTGGATTAACTAATGAGCAAAACAGATTTTCAGAGGCTTTGTTAAAAATAGGGAATTAAATACAGTATGTGCAGTGTCTTCCTAAATATTAGTTAAACCTACTAATTTTTGAAGCCAGCATTGCTCTTTGGACATAACATTCACAATGCCAAACCTTCTTAAAAATGTAATACTTTTATTGCATTCTACAACATTTCCATTCACTGATTTATTTGCAAATTGTTTTGTATGTTCTCTGCAAAAACTAACTTGACAGTAAGTGAAAAATAAGTGGAACTGACCTTTATAAACAACAACAACACCACCAAAAAATTAGGATTACTGCTTTGCATGCAGCGACAACTATTCCACATCCACAGTGAAACACATGGAGATCTGACTATTTCACGCCTGCTCTATCTTTCAAGCCTTGTCAGGAATTCTGTGGAGAATTCACAGGCGAGTGCACACATTGTTCATCTCACAGTCTTACAATAAAAGAACACTTGATGGAGAAATACAGGCCAAACATAAAATGAATAACATATGACTCCAATTATGCCAAATTATTTCAATTAAAGTAGGTTCATATACTATGAAAGATATGTGAATCAAACAGCCACAATTTTATTTTATCATGTTATCTGCCGTCTTTAATTAAAGTCTTTGTCTTGTGTGCCTTGTCAAATGATTGGAGTGACAGTGTTAGTGCACTAAATGAATACACTTTTAAAGACTTCCTTTGGAATGCTAAATATATTCTTCCATCATTATTCTGCTGCAGGTACAGCAGATTTACTGAAGTCTCAGACAAGGGAATGCCTTGCACTGCAGCAAGAAGATGACTGTAAAAGAAAGAAGCAAGAGGATCATTCCTAGATCTTTGCTCTGCTATTCATGTCAGTACACTTCAGAGCTTTGGGTCCAAATATGGTAATCTTAGAAGTGGTTAGCTGGCCTGTGGAGGAGACTTTGTCAAGCAGGGCTACAATTTCAAGTCTCTGGGTCAGTGCAGTGGGAGCTCCATTAAAGTGGGCTAATCCCACGGACACAGTAACGTGCCTTAAGGCAAGCGCCATGCTCTAATCTGTGTAGAAACTGAAGAGTGGATAACTTTCAATATTCTTTCCATCATTCTTTTCTTTTGAAATTTATACATTGTTCTATTATGGGTTTAGGCCATTGCTTTCACTCGGTGTCATATAGATTTAACTACACTGTTTAAATACATTTTTAATCATATCTCTTCTTCTAGATTAATAATAAATCCCTCTAATATCTTTTTTTTTCTATGAACTCTAAAATAGCAGACCTTTTGTCTTGTTTTTACTCATCTATTACCAGCACTGAACAGTTTTATTTGACAGTAGGAAAAATGGATTTGTTCATTTGCTTTACACCGGCATATTTGACTGAACATACTCCCTATTCTTTAGAGCTGCCACATCCTGTAGAAACAATTCATCTGCCATGAAAAGCACCATGTGTTTTTCTCTGCTGTCTGATGTAGGAGATGACACGTTTTGTAGACTGAGCAGGAAAGCTTTTTACTGAAGGGAAATTTCCTGACTACCACCAGGATAGGATACACCTATTGGTGGAAACGCTCGTTGCCTTATGGCTGTATCCAGTGTGACTGATGCATTTGTCAGTCACAAACATCTTTTAAAATGCAAGAAAACTCTATTGAGCTGCAGCCAGTAGCTGAGTGAAAGAAAATAAATGAAACTATGCCTTGCACAGTCACTTTTGCCTGCTTTTAGACTTTAACCCATTTTGAATCATTTGTATATGTTGGCAGTTTGGTCTCATAATTGATGCCATTCATTAAATGATTGAGGGGGGCGTTTTGATGAGGTGAGTGGAGGTAGCCAGACCATTGCTGAAAGCAACTTACACTGTGATGATTGATAGGAAGCCAGCTGCATAAACGCTGAAGTGCTGGTTGCCCAAATGCAAGTGAGTGTTATTCTCTTTCCCAGCTAGGGGCAAAGCCATTAATAAACCCTGCAAATGATGATAGCTGTTCTATTGATTCTAGTTTGCACCCTCTACTCCACCAGCCCGTCTCTTTTTCAATACTTTGCCTCAGTAAACACAGGCATCGAAACTGTTGACCCAGGCTGTCTCTGCCATTGATCACCACGCTGATGTTGGGACACCACATTCTCTGTTTGCATGGTAGCTCAATCCATTCACAAAGCTTGAAGATGGTACAAAATGGATCAATAAAATGGGAAAAATGGAAGCATGAGATTAAAACTCATAAATGTTTTCCTGACATATGAGGCAACATCCCACCTTACTCCTCTGCAACAGATTTCACCTGCATTTTCAAAGAAACCAAGACGACTGTGGTATGTTACGAAACAGAATCCTGGAGGGAAATGCTGCACTGTGCCTTATGATCACAGTATAGTGCTTGTTTGTTTTCAAACAAACAGTAAAGACTGAACGGCTTTATTTTGATCACTTCCTCATCAGACTGACAATAGAACAAATGAGTAATGAATTTTTAGAGTTGCAGCAGCTCCCTCACTGCTGGCTGATCAAACAAATGTTTCTCTCTCATTTGGCAAACACTTCCCTTTTTCCACCCTTCAAATCCAACCCTGTTTTCTCTTACCCACACGTCCCTCCCTTCTTCTTCCTCTCCCTCTCTCAACTAACTGCTAACTGCCTTGTCATATCTAATGGAAATGACACGCCCTGAGACGAAGTGACATTATGTCAAAAATGTATCCTGTGATTCCTGCCAGGCTAAATCACTCTTGCTTTATTCCTCATTCTGAATTAAAATAGGAACACTCTCACAGAGCCACCATAACTTCAATAAGACACCAGTGTAATGTCTTCAATAACACTTACAATCTTGACTCCTAGCCAGTGTCTTTCACTATTCCAGTTTTGCTGAGAAAGTTCAAAACGTCCATACCTCTTAAGTTTGAAGCCTGCTGAAGTAAAAGAGCAGAATTGTGTTAAACTTTTAGATGCCAACAAACAAATGAAAGGCTGTTTCTCTCCTCTCCAATGAAATGGCTGTCTCCTCTCACACTTTCGTTTATAGAATTACCTCAACCTCCTGCAGTTTGTCTTGGAGACTTATGGGCAATGTTGCATTTTTATGAAGCTGTGAAAGGTCTTTTTTCTAAATCTAGGTTACTTTAGTTCTAATGGGTGACAGGGAAATACAATAAGTCAAAGGCAAACTATTTTGTATGTCTAAATGCTCAGTTGGTCAAAATGCGGACCATTAATCCCATGATGTATGTATAACCCTAAAGATGATGGTTTTAAACCAAATGATTTGGGGAAAACCCATGCCTAGAATATATTAATGCAATGCCTCATTTCAGCTGTTGTCACAAAATCTAATGCTTCTGGTCAGAAATAACTATAATTCCTCTGACATTCCCTTCAATCAGTTCTGGATGTTTAGCCCTGCCCAGACATTTTCCTGATTTCATCAGGGCTAACGGAACAATTGGAATCCTATTTGTGTCTCACTGTGGTACCTATTACCTTATGGAAATCCTGTTCAAAATACAGCATCACTTATTTCTTTTTGCTAAATCAAATTCGGTTTCCACCATCAAGGTTATTTCAGCATACTGCGTATGGAAATTGCTTGTGCCTAACAGTCAGTGGTTGGTTCATGCCAATGTTTTCCCATCACAAAAGGTACCAAAGCCTCTATTCATCCCCCTCCCCCCTCATGACAGTGGTTCCCCTGAATCACTAACACCGGGGTGCCTTTCTCATTTATTCAAAATTGACCTTTCAAGGTCCTTGTGCAGTGATGAAATGTATTTTAATCCCCCAGAAGATGAAGCGCACAGTTTCAAGAAATGGTTGGAGTTTTAAGATCATAGTAAACACTATAAAACAATAAAATTTTGACAGAAACAGGACAAAATGTTGTTTTCATTGTTTTAAGGGACCAAGGGCTCATTTAGCAGCCGAACACGTGCCAGTGAATTACTCAGGGCAATATTACTTTTCACTGTCTTTAAATATTAAATATTAAACATAGGTCATGCAAATGATTATTTACACCTGAATGGGAAACTAAAATGTTAGGCTCAGTTGCACTTTAATTATGCAACACAATTATTATTTAAATTGCTAAAAAGAAAATAGCAAAAGTATAGATATATATCTGGGGTGGATGAAAGATTAAATGAATCTGTTCCAAGCATATTTCAATTAAGGGCTCTTAAAGGTCATCCAAAACTCCAGAGAGCAAAGGTTCATCTGTCTTACATCTGCCAAAGGCATACTGTGAATAAAACAGAGTCTTCACCTTTATAGTCAGTGTTCTGGGGAGAGGGTTGGTAAATGTGTATTACAGAACTCAGTTGTTATGATTTGGTAAATAAAGAAACTTTGACATCATCTAGTTTGCTCTGAATCCCGTAGCCATCACAATGTTTCAACACTATTGTCAGTTGTGAAACAATGTTGCAACTATGCAAGTTAGCCAGAGCAGTAATTAGCTCTCAAGGGAACCAGAAAGACTACAGTAACAATATTATTTTGTTTAACATCAGTTCACCCTGCCAGAGTGCATCTTCAGGCACAGCCTCTAACGTAATGAAGAAGACTCTTATCTGACCTTAACATGCTTTCTATATATAAACATTTGATATAGGCAACTTTGCTATATCATGAACCACATCTAGCAGGTAATAAAAAAAAGTCATATTTAATCTCAATATTTTAGTTTTGTCCTGTAAACTCATTCACTTATTAGCTAGTTACCTAATGCAGGCTAGCAGAATAGCTAGTTTGCTTGTTAAACTGTATTGGCAAAGCCATTCTTCCAGGATCAATATGGGTGGACAGTTACAGGTTCATCTGAAGCACCGTAGGACAGTTCTAGGGACTGCAATGTGTACTGCCTTAAATCAGGATTTCCTTAATTTAGTCCTCTGACTGCCAAAAGAAGTCTGATTGAATAGAAATCTTAGGAAACTCTCTACTGTTCAGTACATACTTTTCCAACACTTCTCAGTGTCACGGCATGTACGCCGGAGGTTATAGCAGACTCTAATGCAAGACCCGACTAAGACTGAATTGACTATTGACTGAATTCTCAAACTACCAGCTCCACTGTTAGATCCAGGTGGAGCTGGTAGATGAATCAGAACAGTTCCAAGATTTGCATGAACTGAACGAATAGTCTTACTTGTGAGAGTCGGCGGAAAGCTCCGGGAAGGGGGCACTGGTTTGCTTGCAGAAGGTCGTAGGAGTTAGGGCATGCAGGTGGCGAGGCAGAGAAGGCTCCAGAGAACCTTTTCCAAAGTGAACCAGCTTTGTTAGGCAAGTAAGCTGATTCGCAGATGCAGCGACTCCTCGGACTCAGAGAGAGGCTAACTGAAACTGGCGCGAGGAGAATGACGTTGGAACAAGGCTTACAAAGTGCAGGGAAGGTCACAAAGAAGGGTCTGATTACCACACTGGCTAAGCAGATAATCTGGCAAGACTGGATGCGAGAGCTTGTTCTGAAGTATTGGTGAGTAGATGAGGAGAATGAGCAATAGGTGTGCAGGGCGAGGAGGAGATGGTGACAGCTCCGCCCAAAGGTGGAACCATGCCTTGCCAACCCAACCTAGATCTGAGGAAGGAAATCAACAAGATTTGAGGGAGGCAGAGGGAGTGATAATGGAGTCCATTTCATAAGGGCTGATGAAACGTGGGGCTAACATTCTGGAAACTGACTCAAGGGGAATATCCTTTGCAGACAACAAAACCTTCTGACCCCGATGGAAGCGCGGGGCTGGAGTCCGCCAACAATTTGCCAATCGCTGATTCTGTGCCGCAGAACGAAGAAGAGCTGCCTGGGCCTGTTTCTATACCTGACGACACCCTTGCAAATGCTGCTAAATGGATGGCACAGCCAACTCCTCCTCCTGGGCAGAAAACACAGAAGGCTGGTAGCCTAAGGTTACCTTGAAGGGTGATAGTCCTGCAGCAGATGAACTCAGAGAGTTGATAGTGATAGTCCTGCAGCAGATAAACTCAAGAGAGTTATGCGCATATTCAATCCATCATAACTGCGAGCTCCAGGAAGAAGGGTTATTGGACACAACACAGCGAAGGGCGGCTTCCAGTTCTTGCTTAACCGTTCAGTTTGGCTGTTGGTCAGGGGGTGAAAGCCAGAACTGAGAAAGGGTT
This sequence comes from Heterochromis multidens, assembly GCA_015108495.1. NCBI lineage: Eukaryota > Metazoa > Chordata > Actinopteri > Cichliformes > Cichlidae > Heterochromis > Heterochromis multidens. The sequence continues at coordinate 8,411 of VUQS01030999.1, read as the reverse complement.
TAGCCCCTAGAGCCCTCCAAAACTCTCTCCATACTATGTGGATGAAGTTTTTCTAACGCTACAAAATGAGCTGCCTTAGAGAACCTATTGATTATGGAGAGGATTTTAGTCAGCCAGTAACAAAATCCAATGCTATGTGGGACCACGGTCTGCGGGTAGTGAAGAGAGGCTGCAACAAACTAGATGGAGGTCGGAAGCTACTTTTGCTACTTTTGCAAGCACCTACGTACTTTCTAACGTCTTTTTCTAGGAATGGATACAGAAGTAGTGCTTTAGAAAGAGGTTAGTTCTGCTTATCACAAGGTGGCAGGTGAACCTGGCTGCGTGGGCCCAGTGGAGTACTGCGGAGCGGGCAGAGGAGGGTACATAATGCCAGTTGGGGGGGCAGTTACCAGGATCTGGATCAGACTGCAATCCTTGTTGAATCTTGTGGTCAGTTTTCCAGGTTAAGCTTCCCACTACACAGGTGGCCGGCAGGACGTTTTCTGGCTGATGGTCCCCCCCTCCTCTGGAGAGAACTGACAAGAGAGAGCGTATGGTTTATGGGAACCAGGGCGGTAAGTAATGGAAAAGTTAAAACGTCCAAAATACAAAAAACAATGAGCCTGTCTAGAGTTTAGTCTCTTGGCTGACTGCAAATAAGCCAGCAGCTCATGGTCCCTGACATCATAATTCCACTCTGTGGGGGTTAGACATCAGGAAAAGTAAGCACAGGGATGGAGCTTACCTTCTGGGCCAAACCACTGTGATATTAACGCACCGACCCCGGAGTCAGAGGCATCTACTTCCACTATAAACTGAAGTTTCGGGTTGGGTTGGACCAGAATGGGTGAAGAGGTAAAGAGCTCCTTTAGCTGATGGAAAGTGGCATTGCCTTCTATCTCTGGAGAGGTGAGTTTGGTGAGCATTGAAGCTACCTGACTGTAGTTACGAATGAACCTCCGGTAAAAGTTGGCAAACCCCAGGAAGCACTAGAGCAACATCCGGGAGGTGGGAATCAGCCACTCTTCTCAGGGTCCGTCTTCACCTGCTCTCCCTCGAACACTATTCCTGAAAGATTACAGAGGACACATGAAACTCACATTTCTCTGCCTTTACATACAAATGATTCTCTATTAGCCTCTGGAGGGCCTTGCACACATGGCATGGTCTTCAGCCGGAAAAAGGTGGAGTTCCCACTCCAGGTCAGGGATGAGTTGCTGCCCCAAGTGGAGGAGTTTAGGTATCTTGGGGTCTTGTTTACAAGTGAGGGAAGAAGGGAGCGAGAGATTGACAGATGGATCAGGGCCATGTCTGCAGTGACGTGGACGCTGCACCGGTCCGTTGTGGTGAAAAGAGAGGTGAGCGTAAAAGCGAAGCTCTCGATTTACCGGTCAATCTACATCCCTACCCTCATCTATGGTCACGACCTCTGGGTAGTGACCAAAAGAACGAGATTGCGGATACAAGCAGCAGAAATGAGCTTTCTCTGAAGGGTGGCTGGCCTCTCCATTAGAGATAGGGTGAGGAGTTCAGCCATCTGAGAGGGACTGAGAGTAGAGCTGCTACTCCTCCACCAGTGGCACCAATGGTTCAGGAGGTAGAGCAGGTCATCTGCTAATCAGAAGGTTGGTGGTTCGATGCCAAATATCCTTGGGCAAGATACTAACCCCAAGTTGAATGTTAGACAGAAGAAAAAGTGCTTGTATGAATGGGTGTGAATGAGGCATGTTGTATAAAGCGCTTTGAGTGCTCCGGGAGAGTAGAAAAGCGCTATATAAGAATCAGTCCATTTACCATTTACGTCAAAAGGAGCTAGTTGAGGTGGTTTGGGCATCTCGTAAGGATGCCTCCTGGGCGAGGATGCCTCTCCACACTCTGGACTCACTGTTTAGTTCAGCTATGGTTCCCCCACTGCTCTGTACAACCAGCAACCCACCTGGCTCTCCACGTGTTCGGTCACACATTCCCCGCTCTGCTGCAGTTCAAAATCCCGTTCTCATTCCGGCAGTAATTATTCATCTAATATCTACCTTTTATCTTTTTGCTAGGCAACCCGGTGTGCCACAGTAGTGGTTTTACATTCATTTTTATGGGGTCAAAAAAACCCAACTTTTTTTTGAGCCCACACACCCAAAATTCAGTATTTGATGAATGAGACCATTTTAGAAAAAGTCTTGAAATATGAGTTGTTGGGGTTTTAATTTAACAGAGTTACAGGATTCTTAAAATGTCAAGGGGTCAAAATAACCCCCTTGGCGGTTCTAGTGTTAATGGAAGTCTAACTGGATGGATAAGGCAATAAGTATGAGCATGCGGACACTTCATAACCAGGCTTCACAAACCAGTGGGTGAAATCAGGATGGGAACATCTTTTCCATCTTTTATATACAGTCTATATTACATTGCCCTGCTCTGACAGGAACAACTACACCAAGACAGGAGTGTGTCCTAATTAAAATACCACTTGCACTCACTCTCTCTGGAAAAATACTTGGTCTTGTAACACAGCACATCTTTGCTGATGACCTCAATAACACTCTTGTAGGTTTAACTAACAAGACTAAACAGTGACAAATGCTTCAACAGTTACACTTTTCTCTATATATAATTCAACCACAAAACCTTTTTTTTCCACAAAAAAAACAGTCCATTGATTTAAACCAAAGAATACACAATACTGTAACATAAACAGAATGGGTTCATGGTTTTCATCTAAAGCTTCTGTTTTTGTGTGAGGATGTTTATCAGGATGAAGATTCATGTTAGATGAGAAGCTGACTGAACAACATCATCTTCCACCTGCTCGTTAGGAGAAAACCTGAAAGAACAATAGTTCTGAAGGAAAATGTACTGGCAGATGTATCTGTGTTTCTTTGTCATGCACGACTCCAAGCTGTGTAAAGAAAGTTTACAGCAGAGTTGTGAAGTGAAGTCTGATCAAACACAGATACTGTACTAAAACATAAAATAATGATTTAGTTATTACTAAGATCATGAAAGCCATTTCTGCTGCAGTGTTAAGTGAGATGTTAATATGTCAGTGTCAATAGACAACTGGCAAAAACACAACATCCATTAATTAACTTCCTTCCCACAAACTGTGCTGAGATGCACCTTGACCGCCTTCTGTTTATTTTAGATTTGTGTAATTATATTATTCTCGTCTCTCCCTAAGCTAAATTTTATTGCTGCTGTAATGAGCACATTTCCCCAAAGGGATCAATAGCTCTCAAGTCAAACTAATCTAAAGACACTTCTCTACTGTGCCACTGGCTGCATGGGCCCAGTAATCTAGATGTGCCAAGTGTGCCAACCAGTAACTGTGTAAAAACAGCACAGACATAAGTTGGAAAGAAAGTAAAAATGAAATAAATAAACTGAATTTTTTTTGACACCATGGGCGGATGAAATCATAAAACACATCCTTCCTGGAAGGAGCACCAGATGAATTAATTAACAATAACCATAGGTCTCTCAGAAATAATGCAGCTTAGATAGGGAGAAACTCCAGGAATTAAAAAATGTATTTCCTGGAAACATATGAAAATGGGACAAACAATCAATTTTGGAGTCATAGCCCAGAACACAAATTCTTAGGATTTGTCACTGTTTTTGCCTGGTACAATGTTGGGCTGGCCGTCTGGCATATAAAAGGTAACATAACTCATTTGTTACACAAATATTTTCAGATGCAGTAACACTGTTTTGTGTGAAATCATCAAATTACTCTGTCAGACTTTTGTATTTCTACAGAAGCACTGCATACTTGTTCTTTCCATGAGCTCACTGGAAAATGTCCAAAGCTCTTTGTTGTACAGACAAAGCATGCATGTATTATGTATTAGTGTATTATACCTTTGTGTTTGGGTGAATGTATATGTTTGTGTAAGTGGGAGAAAAAACTTAGAACATCAGGAAACCAATCACAAGACTTCACAAACACAACTGATACAAGACTGTCGGTGTATGTAGATACACTGGCTGTTACGGTTGTGGAAATTTTGTGGTACCAGGTTTGCTCACACTGGACCGCCACTGAGGAGACTCAGATGTCGGCTGAGGAGTGCAGCAATACACAAGTAAAAGTAAACAAAGTAACAGGGCTCATTATACAAAAAGTAGATATTTGTTTGTACTGTTATGATGTGCAATAGTTATCCTTTAAGGAAAATGACCTCTGGTGGCCTTAAAGAAGTGCTTTGAGAATGTCAGCTGATGTCAGCAGCTGTAGGTGAGGCAAAAGTCTTTGACCTTGAAAACACAGTAAACAGGTTTGTAAAATATATTTAATGTTGTAAACTATCTTCTTTTCCTGATCTTAACTAAGTATTTTTTGTCCCAAGTGTTGCTGAAACTTAATCAAACCATGAGTTAAAACAAAAGAAAACAGTCAGTGAAAGAAAAAGTTCAAATAAATAAATCAAACTCCAGTCTCGCGATGAACAGTCTAATGTGTCCATGCCACTTTCACTCTACCTACCCTCTAATGTGGCAGTTCTCTGACCTTTAAAAGCATTTGTTTCAGGAATGCTTACATGGGTCATATCAGACAGTACTGTAGCAACAAATGACTGAATATGAATATAATTTAGTTGGAAGACCTGTTGTTTTTTACTTTACTCTCTGAATAAGACAAATGTCTTACAAAACACAGATGGGATATTAATGTTGGACATGGTTTTTTACCTAATCTTTGAAAAGAGGAGCTCTGTGCCCTCTCTAGACAGATGCTGAGTCATTACATTCCTTCAAGTGAGGCTTCTCTGTTAAGTGAACTCTGAGTGACCTCTGTAATCCAACCTAAGGGGAAAAAAATCCATAGTTACATCTATAGGATGCAATCAGTACAACTGCATACTACAACGCTATCTTAACGAGCTTATAATGAGCAATTTTTGATCAAAGTGGGAATTCAAATATATGTTTATTATTGCATTTAATAATGTTGTTGTGCTGTTGCTAATACTCTCCTTCTCTTGTTTTTGTAAATGGACTGAACAATTAGTGGAATTTAGAAATGGCCTTTTGGTTTAACACTGTTCGGCTGAATATTAATGCAAAACACTACATCAATAGTAAATATAGCTGTGTAAATTGATACCACTCTGACAGTAACAATCAAAGCGAAAAAATACTGTCTCAGATTATATTTTAAGATTTGCATTATTTTAAATAATTTTTATGGTACAATTTATTACTGTTATATTAAAATGTACTTAATTTTACAACTGTACCTAACAAAGTGGATGCTTGTGGATGTTTATGTGCTCATCAGATGCTTACTTGGGTGATGTGTGGACCAGGGTACAGGATACCAGGAAGAGAAGTAAAAAAAAGGAAGCTAGTTTTGTGGGCGTTTTTTGGTAAAACTACTGGGTAACATCATTATTGAATATGGTGGCATTCACAAAATACTTTTCTTCAAAGTAGTATGACAGAAATTTATACAAAACATGTATTAGCACATACACATAGTTGGGAATGTGTGTTACTTCTTAATTAGGTGCACCTGTTCAACTGCTTGTTAACTCAAATATCTATTCAGTCAGTCACATGGCAGCAACTCAGTGCATTTAGCCATGTAGACATGGTCAAGACGATCTGTTCAAACCAAGCATCAGAATGTGGAAGAAAGGTGATTAAGTGACTCTGAACATTGTGTGGTTGTTGGTGCCAAACGGGCTGGTCTGAGTATTTCAGAAACTGTTGATCTACTGGGATTTTCCCACACAACCATCTATAAGGTTTACAGAGAATGGTCTGGAAAAGAGAAAATATCTAGTGAATATCTAGTCTCTGGTCAAAAATGTCTCGTTGGGGCCGGAAGTCAGAGGAGAATGGCCACACTGCTTCAAGCTGATGGGAAGGCAACAGCAACTCAACCACTCATTACCGCCAAAGTATGCAGAAGAGCATCTCTGAACGCATTGTACATCGATTCTTGAAGCAGATGGGCTACAGTAGCAGAGGACCACACCAAGTACCATCTGACAGGAGTGGAAAATTGAGGCTACAATTTACATGGGCTCACCAAAATTGGACAATAGAAGATTGAAAAAATGTTGCCTGGTCTGATGAGACTCGATTTCTGCTACAACATTCTGGAGTATCGGAATTTGACATAAGAAACATGAAAGCATCGCTTCATCCTGCTTTGTATTAGCAGTTCAGGCTGGTGATCATGGTGTAATGGTGTGGGGGATATTTTTTTGGCTCCTTAGTACCAATTGAACATTCTTCAAATGCCACGGCCTACCTGAGTATTGTTGCTGACCATGTCCGTCCTTTTAAAACCACAATGTACCCATCTTCTGATGGCTACTTCCAGCAGGATAACGTGTCGTGTCACAAAGCTAAAATCATCTCAAACTGGTTTCTTGAACATGACAATGAGTCCACTGTACTCAAATGGCCTCCACAGTCACCAGATCTCAATCCAATAGAGCACCTTTGGGATGTAGTGGAATGGGAGATTCACATCATAGGTGTGCAGCTGACAAATCTGCAGTAACTATGTGATACTATCATGCTAATATGGACCAAAATCTCTCAGGAATGTTCCCAGCACCACATTGAATCTATCCCATGAAGAATTAAGGCAGTTCAGAAGGGAAAAGGGTTGTCCAACCAACTGCTGTGTGTGTATTTGTCTCACACAGAAAGAACTAAATTTAGTATATATAAATTTGGCTAGACTAACATTTAAATATGAGCCTTCATTAAATAAAACACTGCATGATTACACAGCAGTGACTGACACATCAAACATGGTTAATTCCTGTTTATTTACTGTATATTTATGTATTTTTTGTCATTTTAAAATAGTAACTAAGTGAAGATTGTACTACAAGATATGATGCTGCCTCATAAGCTGTCATGAAATTGTTACAATACTGTAATGTAATGTGTAAGCCTATTCTAATAACGATAATATGAAGCCATTAGAAAGTGCTTAGTGGAAGCTGATAAAATCTTATCCCCCTGACAAAAGTGATATTGATATGTTCTTACGAAGAGGAGCTGTCTGGATTAGTTGCAGAACTGTAATCCAGATTAGCTGCATGAGCTGTCTAATTTAAATTATTGTCTTACGTTGTCTAATTGAAATCCTTCTTCTCAGCAGTTTGGAAAGACATTAACTAAGTAGACAGATTTAAGTCTCTTTCAAAACTAAAATCAGTTATACATCCACCCTTATCCTTACTTTTGGCTAGCTTTATCCAGAGTTTTTCATTTAGCATAGAGCTATTATGCACCAGGACAAAGTTTGTTACACTCAGTTCATATTCTTGTACACCACCCTGATTATCTCCTGTTGCTGAATGCAATGTAACACCCATTGAATGTCACTTAAATGTCATTCTCCATTTTTCTGACAACCAAACAGTCTACCAACTAGAAGCAAATTTGGTGTTCGTAGTTTTTAGTCAGTAACCTCATTTTGTTGTTTTTGGTTTCCATGTAATTATTCATATACTAACCTTATCTGTACAAATTCACACAACACCCTGTTTTGTGGCCAATTTGTGTTGCATCCCCCGGGTACTTCAGGCTAAAATAAACTCCAGCATCCCCCATAACCTCCCCCACACCCTAATCCATTGATTTTTTTTCCTACACTTTTGATTGGATCTGCAACACATATTTCTCAAATTTTCTTTTTTGTTTAAATATGTATTAATGTACATTTACATTATAAAATACAAGCTCACTTGTCCTTAAGTACAGAATTATGTCCTGTAGTGAGCTAACATTTCTATAGGGTCCTATAGGGTCCGGATCTCATACCACAGGTTATACCCAGAGGAAGCTACACCAAGTCTGTATGATTTACCAAAGATACATAAACAGGGTGAACCTTTAAAACCAACTGTCTGCATGATCAACTCTGTCACCTATAACATCTCAAAGTTTCTGGCTTCGGTCCTCAACCCGTTGGTAATCAGCTCAAAACACCACATCCAGAACACTTTGGATTTTGTTGAGCAGGTGAGAGATGTCATCCTGGAGGCGGATGAAACAATGGTCTCGTATGATGTTACATCTCTCTTCACTCGTGTTCCAGTTACTGAAGCAGTGGAGGTAGTTCATAAGAGATTACAGGATGACCCCAACCTCAGCAACAGGACCACTCTCAACACCGACCAAGTGTGTCTGCTCTTGGAACTGTGTCTTCAGTCCACGTATTTCACATACATGGGCCAGTACTACAGGCAGAAACATGGGTGCGCCATGGGTTCCCCAGTTTCTACCACTGTGGCCAATCTGTATATGGAGGAAGTGGAAAAGAGGGCTTTGTTATCCTATTCTGGAACACCGCCGAGTCATTGGTTCAGGTACGTGGATGACACCTGGATGAAAATCAAATCTCAGGACGTACCACAATTCACTGATCACATTAATTCGGTGGACAAACACATCAAGTTCAC
>VUQS01030991.1:0-16362 GCA_015108495.1 Heterochromis multidens | reverse complement strand
GCTGCCCCTTTGGGGGGGGGGGGGTACTATCACGGTCCACGGGACCCTGGGTTTTGAGTTTGCATGTTTTAGTCCCTGTCTCAGTATTTGTTATGTTTCCTGTTTTATTGTGATAGTCTCTTGTTTTGTGTGCTTTGTTTTGAGTTTAACTTCCCTTGTCTCTTTATCCCGATTTATTCCCACTGTGTGTCCCACCTGTTTCCTCTCCTCTTGTTATCTTGTGTGTGTATATTGTCTCTGTCTCCCCTTGCTCCTTGTCAGAGCATACTGTTCAGTTCCCCTGTGTCATTTTGTTCTCTGGTCTTTGTTCCCTAGTGTCTCCTTGCCCAGTTTTGAACTGGTTTCCCGTTTGATTTGTATTTTGCCTCATGCAAGTTTTTTTTAGCTCAATAAAGGGCTTGCCTTTTGTTTAACTTCCACCTGCCTCTGCGTCTGCATCTTGGGTCCACATTCACCATACAACCTAACAACTACTGTTGCCTCACAGCAAGAAGGTTCTGGGTTTGGATCCATCAGTCGGCCGGGGCCTTTCTGTGTTGTTTGCATGTTTTCCTTGTACTTGTGTGGGTACTCCGGCTTCCTCCCACAGTCCAAAGACATGCATGTTAGGTTATATGGTGATTCTAAATTGGCCATAGGAGTGTATGGTTGTCTCTCTGTTAGCTCTGCCACAGACAACCTTTCCAGGTGTACCCTTCCTCTCACTCATGACAGCTGAGATAAGCTCCAGCTTCCCTCCAACCCTGAATTTGATAAACAGTAAAGAAAATGGATGGATGACACAGTGAAGATATAATTGAAGTGCCGACTCCTGGCTTTACTTTAGTGGATGGAACAAAAATAATGCATGAATTAATTAATTAATTTATTATGGTAGAAGAGCCATTTGTATTATTGTAGTATTATTGTAGCATCTTTACCTTACAGTATAAAGCACCTTGAGGTAACTGTTGTGATTTGGGGCTATATAAGTAACATTGAATTGAATTGAATTTTCAGGGTCTTTTACAATGGCCATGGAGACTGAAGTCATTCATATGGGTGGGATTAAAGATCATAGCTCCCATCTGGACTCTAGTGTCACACATCCAGCTGACAAAATCACTCCATGACTATGTGAGAAAATGTTTTACATATCATTGACAGTATTGTCATGTGATCGGGAAGTTACAAAAGCGTGTTGTTTCTGCATAAATGGATGGTTGTGAGTCAGCTTAATGATGGCAAAGCAGATCTATGGAAGCTTATTTCTGTCATTAAAATATAAATAATAAGGATAATTTAAAACAACAGTCACGGTTGGTCACAGTTTTGATTTAGAAAGCCAAATTACAAGGACAGAAACATGAATTAAAACTCAAGATTTTACTAAATAAATTAATGATATTAAAAACATAGTTTTGTTTGCACATTAAATATTTAAGCAATAGGTATACATAACAGTCTTGACTTTGTAAGAATTTTTGACTTTGACTTGTATGTGTTTTAAAAATTTTGACTTCTTATCTTACAATCTTGACTTGATAATTCAGAATTTTCACTTTTGTCTCATCATATGAACTTTTGATCTTGGTATTTTCATCTTGTACCACTGACTCAAAGTTATGAGACCAAAATTCAAAGTCAAAATTATAGCTTTTGTTATTTTGATTCAGTATAGTTTTCCTTTTTGACTTATTAAGCGTATTAAATAGTAATGTATCAAAACTGTATCAGATAGTATGACATAAAAACTAATATTAAAAAGGAGTTTTTGACTTTTTCCTCTCAATTTTATTTATAAATTATTATTGAATTACTAAAATTAGTATTTGTTTTCTTTAATAGTAGAAATGGTCTTTCATTCAGATCTAACCAGGAGCGACAGTAAACAGTCCAGCAGTCTTTCCTCCCATGTTCTCCTGTCTCAGTCGGGGTCAGAGGGTAAGTGTTGTCACATGGTTGGCATAGCTCACCTAATGACTGACAGGTGGACACCAGATCTGAACTCTGACTCTGGTTACCAGTCAGACAGTTTCGTGGCACTTGCTGCGCAAACTTAAAGAGAGGTCTGATTTTGTCCAAACACATGTACACAAACTCAACTAAGTAAAGTAATGTACCAAATACCAGTTTTTACTAAAAATAAATACTTATTATTGTTTGCCTGCCAAACATCATCAAAAATAAAAATACTATAGAATGGTTCTTTTCAAAATATCTGAATAATACAAAATAATATTGCTATATCATCATTGATACATTATTATGAATTTATAAGATGGTTTCTGTTGAATAGGAGTAATTTTGAATATTGAAGTTTTAAAAGAAACGTAATACAATATATTTTCTGTACTTTGCATCTAAAATCTGAGTGAACAGTAAACACAGCTTTTAGTTGAAAGAAAAGTACTGAAATTTAGTGAAATAAATAAAATGAAAACACTCAAACTAACTTTGCCTCAAAACTGTAGTTGTATTTAGATTAGGACTTGAGTCACACTTGAGTTCACACTTCCAAGGTTTATACTGTAAAAGGCTTCTCACTACTTTTTTCAGCACCTCTTTGAGCCTCGATTACACTCTGTTGCGGACATGGACACAAACAGCTGAAGACACCACAGCGGAGTAGTCATTCCTGTTATACTTCTTTGAAGTGCACTTTAAGTCTACCGTCTGAGGTGCATGTCTAGTTGGTACTACTAAGGGACTGTCTGAAAATGATCACACTTTAAAGCCAGCTTATTAAAAAGAAAAAAAAGACCACAAATTTGATGTAGAATCGTGAGATTTCTTTTAAGAATTATAATTAAGATACATAATAAGTTGGGCATTTTTAATTAAAACAAACAAGAAAATCTTGTTGTTTCCTCTGGTGGTCAGCCTATGTAATTAATAATAATAGATTTTTTCAGTATTTGCCTGCAAGTACAGTGCTTAACAAATTTATTAGACCACCACCCAATAAGGATTATGCCACAGGTGCCCTAAATTAACAGTACTGGTAATTACCAAAATCTTTTTTTTTTGTTGTTGTTGTAATGGTTAATCCACCAGTATGCACAAGTTCTTTAATCAAAATGATATTTTTAATGTTAAAATATATTTATTGTTCTTATCCATGAATTTTCAAGTTTACTGTTTTGCAAAATTACAGGAATGTTATTTACTTCCTGAACAAAAAATTTTATTTTAGTTGTTGAATGTTATGCTTGATTCATATCTGAGAAGTCCAGTGTGCCGGCTCAAATTTGAGTATAAACACATGAATTCAGTTTGTTATTTGCCTAATAAATAACAATGTAATTTTTAGTTTTAAGCAATTTTTGACATATTTCTAAAATATTTGTGTTTTCTTGTTTTTGATAGGTGGTCTAATAAATGTATTAGGCACTGTACATATTTTAATCAATGTTAAAGATGATTGTAGTCACTAGGACATTAACCATTGGTTTGTGAACTTCTGTTTAGAAGCCTCAAGTTTGGCAATTTGGCCATCATCTTCTTGGTTTTTTGAAACCAAATGTAGCTACATTAAAAAAAAGGCGCTATCAGCTAACACAAGATTAGCAAGCGTGGTTAGAAAGTGCCTCTGTAATTTATTATGATATTCAACTTGATGGTAATGGTAGCTAACAAAAAAACTGGCTAGTGAACTTACTAGTAGAAAAACTAAAAAGCAAATTCAAATAGGTTACAACTTGCGCATCACACCACAACCACAACTAAGTTTCTTACTGAAGCATGATCAGGAGTCCTAACATCTATCAGCATCTCTGCAGGAACAAAAAAAAAAAAATCTCCGCCTTACAGTCTCCACTTACATTTGATTGATTGATGTGTGCAATGGACCAAAAAAACAGGAGCCATCTAGGAAGAGATGATATAGTTTTTGAAAACCTTATTTCCTTCTTTTTCGACCCTGAACTGGATGAGCGGAAGAAAATGCATAGATGGATAGAGAGAAATGCCTTTGGAAACTTTTAAGCTTGACCACATTATCTCACTGAGTGGGTTACCTCTCACTAGAAGTGAGGAAAAACGAAGCCCAAATGTAAGTGAAGGAGACTGTAAGTTGGCAATTTTTTTTTCCTGCGGAGACACTGATGGATGTTAGGATTCCTGATCGGGCATTAGCAAGAAACTTGTGGTTGTGATGTGTGATGTAGTAACCTATTATGTCATAAACCGGTTTGGGTATGCTTGAGAAAAGAAAGCCTTAACCCCAATATAACTAGGGGTTAAAATACACCTTAATATGGCATAAAATAGTGCTGCTCACATCTTGTGAACATCTGCTCTGCCAGCTGATTGCACCACTTGCTCTGTACAACCAACCCGAAAAGAAAAAAATCAAACACAGAGGAGATAGTGTCAACTGTAGCTTTTTGGTCCATCCAACCAGTGCACCTCACTCAAACTGCCTCTCCTCCACACAGTCCTCATTTATAAAGTACTAGCCAACAATGAAATAGCACTTTTTGCATAAGAGACAAAGAGTGAAATTTGACAGTCTTTCCGTGGTTTTTAACATAAAACTCATTGCTGCATCCAGGGGCAGTACCAAAGTGACCTCCTTAGACTGCTTTTTAGTTTATTGAGTTATTGGTGCTGTCACTAGTTAGCTAACATAAAGTAATGTAGAACTTTAGAGCTTTTTTTGTAGAGCTTTTAGAACCACACATCTTATACATTGCCTACAGATTCTAGATATCGATATGCAAATATGGGTTTATACAGATTAGCTTGTTTTTAGCTCCTCTGACACAAGTTATATATTTTTAGGTGATGAAAATTAGTTTTAAAAGGTTTTTATTTACCATCTTGTTGATGACTTTCTTTTAGGTAGCAAAAAAATAAAAATAAAAAAGCTAAAAAAAACTTACCAGAGACACTGAACAGCCTCACAGTGTATTTTAGTACAACCAAATACTAGACAAGATGAAAAAGCATCTTGTGAAGGAACCGTTTTGAAGACTCAAAAGCATTCTGACATGTTAGTCTTTCTGTTGAGTTGAGGTGTCCCATAGGAAGCATCTGTTTTCATCCATTATGACACAGTATGTAAACTAAAACCATGGAATGTTGTGCAAGATTACTATTTTCATTCCTGACCCAATAATGATGGTATGGCCCATCATTATTGGGTCATACCTCAGTTTTTGACAGACCACGTAAAGTTACAGAGCGGAGTCGCAGATTGCTGAGACTCAGTGTGTAAAAATTGCCAACAATCTGCTGACTCAGTAAGTGCAGTGTTCCAAACCTCCTCTGGCATTAACATCAGCACAAAAACAGTGCACTGAGAGCTTCATGGTATGGTTTCCATGGCTGAGCAGCCCCTGTAGGTGCAATATGTAGGCGGTCCAGTATTTTTGTCCTTATAGTGTATCTGAGCCAAGATTTCCATCATCCAAGACATTTTTTAATAATGCAGTTAAATTAAAAAAGCGAATAAAGACCTAAATTGTCATCAGGTATTAGTCAGTTATTTCAAGATTACATTTTAGCAGACATTTTGCTCACTTTGCTCACAGACTATTTACCTGAATTCAACCAAGGCCTATTTAAACTGTCAACAGAATTTGGACTGCAACAGGACTACTCACAGAAACCAGAAAGCTTTCTGAACCAAGCCCATTAGCCCATCTAAATGTGGAAACGCAGTTAACCTATGCTTTTACCCCTAACCAAAGAGCAATCAGACCTTGGCGAGGTCCGCCAGTCTGATGTATTTTTAGAAGTCTCACCAGCACAGATTACTACTAGCAATACAAAAGACTGTGTGTGTCTGTGTGTGTCTGTGTAGAGTCATATAGTGGAAACCACAGGGGCCGACTCTGAGGTTGTAACTGGGAAGGAACTGGGTTGGGTTATTTCTGGAGCATGTGCTGCTCCAGTCCGAGATGTGACAGCTGAGCATGTGCCAGAGCAAGGCCAAGCTGAGAGCCTTACTGTAATGACCACATGCATGTTCAGATAATCAACATTGGTGGTGACCTTCAGCCTAATTGTGTACATGCATACATACAACACTTTGTTTCTCAGCCTTTTACTGCATCACTTTCATTTGTCCCCATTAACAAACTTCAACTTTATTGCTCAGGAGAAAAACCACAGAGTCCTTTAGTCTGTCATTGTGTGATTGGCACAAGTTATTACCAAAGCAAACTGGGTTATTCAACCACAGTCCTGTTAATCATCTGAGTAGCTGATGGGGGCTGGGACAGATGAAAAGTAAAGCAGGCGATCAGCTCACAACCAGAGGCCTTCATCTAAACCCAAAATGTAAAGGCCTGTGGGGAGCCAAATGACAGTGAGTTCATGAGGATCCGCCCAAAGCTTTGTGGTTGGTATTCTGCATCTCTGTTGTCAGTGCAGTCTGTGATGGAAGCCTTGACTAACTGCGTTTATTATTTCATAACAAACATCAAAATCATCAGATGAGATTTCTTAGCATTGTCCTAATGTTTATAGTCAATATGGTAGGAGTCCTTTGTGGTTTTAAACATGAGCTGCTTCGGTGAAAAGTGACTTCATGCTATGACATCATTTGCAGTTTTTTAATGTATCACTGCTTATTAATCATACTCATGCCAAGCAATTGAACTAAAATGTTAATGTAGTTTTATTTCAATTTTTACATAAAAAGTACACGATAAAATTAAAATGTTAACTTTTTTATCATACTTACAGCTGGCAGTTGTTTCATCAGACAAAGATCTGCTCTTTGAAGAACACAGACTGCATGCAGTGAGAGGAATTTTCTGATCAGGTGCTCAGTGTGGTGTCATAGATAACTTACTCCATCTTGTGGGCAGCTGAAGTACATCAGGAAGGCTGTTTGAAAGATGTCACCAAAGTCCAGCTACTTATTTTCTGATTGTACTGAATATAAGCTTGGCTAAGTGTATGTCTGGAATTCATAAATATTAACATGTGACAAACACTGGGTCTGCTTTATTCATAGCTGCCCAACTAGGATTTACATAATATGTATATTGTTGGTATGGTCTTGTATCAAGTACTCTGCTTTCTTTTGTAATTGATTTGTGGCTGTGCTATATTAGTCTGTATCAATTATGTTGTGTACCATATGTAATAATAATAATAATAAGAAGAAGAAGACTTATCACTGCATGTTAGAAAGGTTGTTAAATTAAAATCAATAAAATGAATGAATGAGTCAATGAAGATAAACTATCATTGGAGAAATAAGAGCTCTCTTTCTGTTACTACTCTTGCTGTGGCATTTTGGATCAAATTAAGACTTCTGAGGGAATTTTTAGAACAGTCTGATAATAAGGAATTACAATAGTTTAGAAGTAATAAATGCATGAACTAGTTTTTCAGCATCACTCTGTGATGGGATGTTTCTAATTCTAGCGATATTGCACAAATCAAAGAAAGCAGTCTTACATATTAGCATTAGCTGATAATTTAGCTTGCCACTCGGTCGTTCACATACAGTCACTTCTGGTTCCAAAAAACAACATCGCAACAACCAAAAGGCTAAACTTGAGGCTTCAAAATGTCCAAACTCAGTGGCCGACGTCACTCTATCCATCTTTACTATACAGTGTATGTTATCCCCTTAAACCAAAGTTATAAAAGAGACATCTAAAAAATTGTTTAAAGATAAAAGCTCCCTGCACACAATGTCCATGTTTTTTAAAACTTGATCAATTCCTCCTAATGTGGCTTTTTGGTATACGTGGGCAGGGCCAGCACTGTGAAAAATTAGCATGTGCAGTTGGCTGTACAATGAACAAGTAAACCCAGAAGAAACATTTTTGCTCATGCCTAATTTAAGTGAGAGGACACAGTCTTCAGTATCCCCTTCTCTTTAATGCACAAGCCTTGCTTTTTTGGCCCATAAAACAATAAGCAGAAATGGCCTTTAATGATTTATTTTTGCTATGTACAATTGGATGTACTGTCAACTATGCCTAAATTTGTCTTAATAACCTGTTAATTAGTTGGCTATCTCTTGTGAGCATAGACAGTATTGCAATAATCAGTGATCTGTTAGAGACCTGAAACAAAATGCAGCCACAGAAAATACAGGTAAAATGATAAGCTTCATTTCCCAACTGAACACAGTGAAATCCCTCTTAAAACCCACACAGTAAGGGTGAGGCCCAACCAAGGCCTCACTCAACTACGAAGTTGAATGAGGCAACAAGCATCCCTTCCTAACACAGGAACAACTAACCCTCTCACTATCTGTCTTTGTTGCCAGCAGCCCCAACCAGCTGTGAATGACACCCTCGCTCCTGAGGTGAACACAGCTACACTGTCTAACATCCTGCTCCTTGCTTACACATGCCACACATTTTTTCCATCTTGGAGTTTTGAAACCAGATGTGATGATGAGGGCCAGATCTGACTGTGAAACTGAACGCTCATTGGCTAATTGACAAATCGGGAGCCAATGAGAATATTCTGGATAGTCCTCCTTTCTGACACTTAAAAATAATCAAAATTTACAGAATAGAGTTGACTTTTTGTACAGTATGACTTGAATTGCTGACGAGTTTGTGGGCATAGTTGGTCAAAGTGTTTACAGAGGCCCTGGCAGAGGGCTGATTTTCCATATACTTTTATAGGACCAGTCTTTATGCAACAACAGCTATCACTCCCTTGTGGCCTTTAAAAAGAATGCAGGTTTATGGCACTTCCACATGCGCTTCAACTTTCAGAAGCGGAAGCTACGTCCATTTTTTATACTATGATTATAAGATCTTCTCTCATATTGAAGGTACAGGTATTGGCTCTAATTTTTTAAATGTCTTTTAAAGCTTTTTTTGTTTAATTATGCAAAAGTTTTAACAATCTATGAAATTGAATGTTTTCGTCAAGGGCTAACATTTTTATTGGATTCTGTTATTTCAATACAGCTGCTGTATTTCACATTGACATTTGGATGTTCGCTGAAAATCGTCAGTTACAAGCTCAAAAAGACTTCCTCAAGAGACTTGCTGGGAAACCAATTTATTGTGTAAAAAATAAATAGAACATTCAAGCATGCACATGTAAACTGGAAATACAACTATTCAAAATAGCTATTCGTGTGGTTGTCCTTTACTCTAGAATATACAGTCACTTCTGGTAAAAGCAATAACATTTTATTCCTATTTTTCTCAACAGTAACTGAATGTGTTTATAAAAGAGTGAACAGATCTTGAATATAATAACAGTAAGGTGTGAAATGGTCTCGAAACACATTACACATTTAACAGACACAGTATCAAATGAAAAAAAAAAAAACCCAAAAAACTCAACACTTTGCTATTTTAAAGATTAGCATTATATTGATACTTTACCATTCACCTTCAATAACAAAAGAGTTTGGCTGATGTTGAACCTGTCACACAGTACAGTGCTTTTATGGAATGAATGAAGTACAACCCCCAGGGTCAATTAAACAACTTCAGTCCACTTGAGACGCTTCGGAGGAAGCTGTGCGTCCTTGTTGACAGTCAAGTCACTCAACTTCTCACAATGTGGACGAACAATCCAACCAAGAAGTCCTCAGCAACAGAGAAATCCCTCATCAGGAGTCTCCGCCCATAATGGCGAGGAACTCCTCCTGGTTTACTGGGAAAGGAGGGAAAACAAATCCAGTCAGTCAATGAGAGCTCTAAAAACAACAGAATTTATTTTTTTTTTTTTTTTAAATGTCTGTTTCAGTTTTCTAAAGCACAAAAAGCCTTTAGATTTCTAACAAACAGTCCAAAATCCCAAAATATTCAGTTTACTGTCCCATAAGACATAGAAAAAGTGCACATAAAGATGTCAGCAGAGCTGGAAGAGCTGTCACAGCAATCAACTCATCAGTTTGCCACTAACAGTTTCAGTTATAGTCATTTTTGTAGCATCAACAGCAACAACAACAAAGCAGTAAGATTTACAACATAGTGTGCAGTACACATCCCAAATTACCGCCTACAAGACGTGTTTCAGAGCTGAAAACAATCAAATGATTTGAATTTAAATGAATAAACCTGACTTTACCCATCAAACTATACTCAATAAACATTATGACAACGTTTTATTGTGACACTCCAAAATGCCATCAGGTGTATCATGTTACTTGAGGTGTCCTGAACTTCATCTGAACACCTGTGGTGAATATTAGCTGTCACATTTTGGGCAGAAAACTCAAGCACACCAGTTCATCACCTGCCACGGTGGGGGCAGCATCATGTTACGGGACTGCTTCCTGGGGTGCAAAGAGCTAACCCAGTAATAACCCTAAAAGGAAGTCTTAACCCTCCAACAAGGAGAAAAAGAGAAACTCTTACACCTGTTAAAATGTTTTTCAAGTACCTAAAAAAATTTTCATACCACAGGATGTTTGCACTTCCACTGTCCAAAGACCTGCAAAATTATTCCATTGATGTAATAAAAAGCAATACTGGACAAACCTGTCCAGTAGGTGGCAGTAATGCACAATGTGCTGTGTGTGTGTGTGTGTGTTTGTGTGTGTTTGTGGCTGCCACAACTCTGTTTCCTTATCAGATGTCCTGCTGGCCAGGTTGGTGTTGTGGTGCTCTGGGAAGCTATTTAGGTCCTCCAGTCTCTTCTCAAAGACTACAAAAGTCCTGTTCATTCGCTCCTTCTCACTTAAACAAACTGAATGTGTTTCCTTCCAGGGATTAAATGTATAGCAATAATTATCAATGTTGAAGGAGAGAGCACTGTGGACATACACTCATACCTGAAGTAAGAACATGGCAGTGCTGACTTACTTTCACCATCTCCATCAGTGTCAAACTCATCGATCATGCTGCGGAGCTCCTCATCACTGATGTTCTCCCCAAGTTCTCGAGCCACGCGTCTCAGGTTCCTCAGACTGATCTTTCCTGATTCGTCATCATCAAACAGCTTAAAAGCCTTCATGATCTCCTCTTTTGGGTCTCGCTCTAGGATGCGATCAGTCACTGCAGAACCATACATAACATGCATCAGAGTTACTGACACACTTCAGTTAAAGACAGCAGAGAAATCATCTCCCTCTTATCAGGTTTATTTCAGTCCCTGTCTGTACAGAGGCAGATGAAGGGAGGGCAAACTTACCAACTTCATTGAAGTCCTCAAATGTTATTTTGCCATTTCCCTCTCTGTCATAATCCTTAAGAATCTTGAGAACATCCACTTTCTTCACTTCAAAGCCGAGTGCACGCATTGCCACCTGTTGACAGTTTCTGATTGTGAGATGTGTAGTTCTACACCAGCACAGCAGAATGTAAGTGTGTGGGAAATGCTGCTGTGTTTTAGTACATTATGAGAGACAGATGGCACATTTTAACACACATCACTATACACAGCATACAATTTAAACACTGCTTCACTGGACCGTTGTCCTCCAGTGCTCACCTTCAGCTCGTGGTAGTCAATTTCTTTGTCCTTGTCTGTGTCAAACAACTCAAAAGCTTCTTTGATTTCATGTTTCTGATCCTCGGTGAGCTCTCGCCTCTTCTTACGCTTGGTTTTGTCTGCTGCGAGCTCCGTTCTGGGGAGAGACAGATGAAGCACGATGTGTTACACAAATGTGGTTTCAGCTGCAATCATACATTTTCCTTATACTTAAATCACATATTTATCCACTAACACAAATTAGGTCATAAATAACTTCAGCTTTAGCCCCAGCTTTCACCTGATATTAGGGATGCACCAATTGTGAAGTTCTGCTCTAAATGTTTGGCTGATAACTGATACGGATACTTTTCTCTGTTTTTGTTCTCATTTATTCCCCTTTCTGTGCCAATTAAACACAGGATTCTCCATTTATATATTTAAAAAAAACCTCTGATTTTTAAGCTCTACATGATTGAAACCAAAGTCCTGCTACAAGCAAGTTTTGCCATGCTGTGCCAGCTTTTAGATCAAAAATGGACCGATATTTGGAGCTTCCATCTGAATGAAAGAGGAGAGAGCCAGAACTTTCACCTACAGAAGTGACAAAGAAATGCTTTAAAAAGTTTGATGACTGTGATTCAAAATAATGTTTAAAAAGCTGTTTTCCCCTCACACTTCAAGTTTAACAACACTGGCTTCTGAAACTGTGAAGCTCTGCTTTGCACGTGTCAGTGTAATAACATAACTGGCTAATATGGACCTTGTGGCAGGAGTGGGAGAACCACCATCATTAGCATTTCTCCCATAGTTTTCTTGGGGCTTTTCTCTTCTATCATTTATGCCTCCTCTTCTCTTCAGTCCACGCGCTGTGACTCAGGAAACAATCTTGGTAAACCATGATGATTGTCTCAATTCCTAAGATCCATCTGGAGGAGAGAGGAACGTGGAGAATGGAGGCTTGCCAGAGGGGCTATAACAATGCAATTTTTGCTGCAGCTGTGCCAAACACCATATTTTACTGAGACTATAAAACTATGTCTCACTTAAAGGCCTGTTCTCTGTTTCTGAAGATGTACAAAAAAGAGAAAAGGGATCCGAGTGCCACATCTCCTTTTATACAGTCTCCCAAAGGCATGTATAAAAGTCATATTCAGGTAACTTTCAACTCTGAGTTCTAAGAAATGATTGATTAATCTTCCCTTCAATTTTCAATGAACTATTTTTGGATTTGCTACTTTCAGCTGCTCCCTTCTCACAGGGGGTGGCCACAGGAGGCAGCTCCACATATTTAATTTGAGTTTTACACTAGATGTCCTTGCTGATGATCCTCTCGCTTACCAAGCAAATGTGTTAACCACTACACTACTTGATCCTGTAAAATAAAACGGAAAGAGTGAAAATGCTTGTGAAAAATGCAAATACTTCTCATGTATGCTTAAAAATGGATAAAACGCTCTCTTGATGATCCAAACAGATGACTTTTTCTGACAATCATCTGAGTAGTCAAATAAATGCACTGAATATGTAAACATGTCTCTGTAATGTACTGGATGAAACACAAATGATGCATATTGTTGCCATCTAAATACTGCAGGGGTGGCATCTTCGGTAGTACCGATCAAGGAACAGTAGTTATGCGACTAAGTACAGTACACGGTACAGTACACGGTACAATACACGGTACCCGTCGAAGTTCCATTCAAAGAGACATAATAATAACTAGGTAAAGCCGATTTCACAGTTAGCAGTGGCTGCAGCTAATTCATGTGTAGCATCACTGCTGAACAAACACAATCCAACACAGCAAAGTTAACATGCTAGCGCCCCTTATGTGAACGAGCCAGCGGCTGGTTCTGTGCACTGCACTGAAAACAGCCGAACTCACACACGGAGTTACTGCTGCACACCGGCTTACCTCAAAGACAGGCTCATTCTGTGCGGATTTAAAGCCCCTGAAACAATTACTGTTAATATTGTCAGCTAACACACAAGTATCGCCGCTTCCGACACACAACAATTCCGTTTATCCGCGCTCAGACTCAGGTTTCCTATTGGTAGCTGGTCACCAAGCAGCAGCAAATTGCTCTCCGATTGGCTTAGACCGTTCTTCTTCTTCTTCTTCTTCTTCTTCTAAATGTATTTTATTTATTTTCGGAGCAGTATCGCCATAGCTGCACGTGTACTGTATAACATGCATACTTCTATAACTACGAATAACACAAGTACTCATGATAGAACTAGTCCCTGTGATTAATACTATTGTATTAAAAGGTAAGCTACTTTTAAAAAATGATTTCACATGAAGTTGCGAGTAATGATTATTTTAATTATGTTTTAAAATTGACTTGATATTTTATTATTATTATTATTATTATTATTATTATTATTATTATTTTAACTGCTGCAACAAAAGAATTTCCCAAATGTAGGATAAATAAAGTATTTATTATATTGTATTGCTGATATTTTCTTGCTTTCTTGCTTTGTTAAGTATTCAGAAAATGAAGCGGAACCTGTACAGTCAATACTAAAAAAAAAAAATAGAATTTCAAATAGAAATAGGGAAAAACTTCATATTTGAGAATCTAGGACCATGAAAATATGTTTGTGAGTTGAGTTTCTGATTAACTGACAAATCACTTCAGCTAGACATACAGTTTAATATAACCACATCAGAGAGGAAGGGAAACCTGGACACAGACATGTAAGATGTCTTTCCCTACACAGAAGCAAGACTAAGGCTCTAACCCCAAAAAGTTGAATCTGTTCATCTGGACGTGGCGTTTTTTAGTGGGAGAAACGTTTCGTTTACCAACTGGTAACTTCTTCAGTCTAGAAGAAGTTACCAGTTGGTAAACGAAACGTTTCTCCCACTAAAAAACGCCACGTCCAGATGAACAGATTCAACTTTTTGGGATTCTTTTACCTGGATTATTGAGCATGCATCAAGAGATAAGGCTCTAACCCTAACTTGTTTATTCTCTCAGGTGCAGACCATGCTTCACTGTGGCTGCTTTGCTTCCTGTACTCGCTCCCTGTGTGTTTATTTGAACTCACTTTGTTTTCCATTTGCATTTGTCTTGTGTGTGTTTTCTGTCTCTATCATCCTACTTTGGATCTGATTTGTGAATAAACTGAAACTGGACTGAACTGGACTGAACTGGACTGAACTGGACCTCCACAATGTGAAGAAAACAAAGTTGGCACTTTTTATAGTTCATTTTGTTTCTTACAGCAGTCATTTTGTACCTGTTTGTGGTTGTTTTTCATCTGTTTGTCCTAATTGTGTGTCTGATTTAGTCATTTCTGCCTCTTTGTGATCTTTTCAGATTCACTTGACTTTATGACAAGAAACATTAACCATAACTTCAAAGAGAAACCCTGAAGGGGTTTCATATGTTAAGGTATTTTGTACACAATTACCTTCATTTGTAAAGTAATTAGCAAATACAGCTGACAGATAAATGCTGTGCAATGAAAAATACCATGTTTCTCTCTGGAGTGTAAAGCATATAATATTGTTTGAGAAGACCACTTTATGTGTATGTCTTTTATTCCTTTATAGCTTAATAACTGTTTTCAGACTGAATAGTACATCTCCATTTGTCTGCAGATATCACAGTGAGAGCTTTTTGATAAGGTGCAGAGATGAGTTTGATTTCAGTAACAGTTGCATCCCCAGTGGTTCTTGAATGGGCGTGTCTCTTCTGTTAGTACTAAACAAATAAGCATCTCTGTTTTCTATCAAATGGGCTGCTCTTTATACACCACTTTCTATTCTAACACTCAGAGCACATTTTACTACAAGCCACATTCCCCCATTGGCACACACATGCATACAGCGCTTTATGCTGTTCTAAGTACTTTTTAACTATATGGAAATGGGAATCAAACCACCGACTTTCCACTCTATCTGCTCTACTGCCTGACCCACAGCCACTCCCCAATACTCCATCAGTACTGTATAACTAAAGGACAATTAACCAACCTCAAGGGATGAAAAATGAAGCCAGCACTTGAAGTGTCAAAAACTGCAGTTTCTCGCACAAGACATGAGCTCTTGGTGCTTTTGGAGCATTTTTAATGGCACTTCAATTAATCTGGTAACAGCTGTGAGGTACAGCTTATACAAAAACTTTATGATACACTTTTGGGGAGTGGACCTCAATTATTCTATTAGATCTTTACTTAGCAGTATACAGTATACAGTGTGTAAATTACCACTTATATTCAAAACTGCAGTCTTTTCTCTCACAGGAGTCAGAGACATCTGCTGTCTAAAACTGAGTATTGCAATAATGATGAGAAAACCACTCTCCTTATTGAGCCTTTTGTTACCTAGGCAGGCCGGCACAGGGAGATGAATGCTCCAAATGCACATTACGGACACCTTGTGGATAATTCATGCTTTTTTTCTCCATCATGCTGTAGCCTGCATTTTCATTGTGGATTCCAATTTGAGAAGTACAAGTCAGGGTTGGGTTATAAAAAACTATCCAAGCCGTTGAAGATCCCCCAGAGCACCATCAAATCCATCATCTCCAAATGGAAAGAACATGGTACCACAACAAACCTGCCAAGAGGGGGCCGCCCACCAAAACTCACAGACCAGGCAAGGAGGACATTAATCAGAGAGGCAGCACAGAGACCAAAGGTAACTCTGAAGGAGTTGCAGAGTTCCACAGCAGGGACTACAGTATCTGTCCATAGGACCACAATAAGCCGTACACTCCATAGAGCTGGGCTGTATGGAAGAGTGGCCAGAAAAAAGCCATTACTCACCGTTAAAAATAAGAAGGCACGTTTTGAGTCTGCCAAAAGGCATGTGGGCAACTCCCCAAATGTATGGAGGAAGGTGCTCTGGTCAGATCAGACTAAGATTGAACTTTTCGGCCACCAAGGAAAATGCTATGTCTGGCGCAAACCCAGAACATCCCATCACCCGCAGAACACCATCGCCACAGTGAAACATGGTGGTGGCAGCATCATGCTGTGGGGTTGTTTTTCAGCAGCAGGGAC
>VUQS01030985.1:30171-42860 GCA_015108495.1 Heterochromis multidens | reverse complement strand
GCCAGACTGGTCCCCGAGCTACCAATGGGTCCCCGCCCTGGGCAGGGTGTGTGAGACAGGGGTGTAGGAAGACCTGCCTGTCCCCCACCCCCCCACATACTCAGTGTTCGAAGTGGTATGTTGGGTGGATGTGCTGGTGTGTGTGTGTGTAAAGTGTATAGGATGTATATAATTGTGTGAAAACTACAGTGCTATTAAAATTGGGGGGACGGGAGTAACCTGAACACTCGACTGCTCACCTCCCCCCAAGATCCTAAATGTCTAAGATGTAGATAAAATTGAGGTACAGACAGCGGTGAGGGGTGACTGGGGCCACTTCAGCAGCCCCACCCATCAACCTCTGGTGGACACTCCTGCCCCCCAAGACCCTATATGTATGGTGATATGTCATGAACCATAATGACTATGGGTAATTAAAAAGAGGAGGGGCGGGTCACCGCTCAGCACAGCCAGCAAAGCCATGGTGCGTTATACTGCTGCAAACAGCCGTCAGCAGATGGGTATACTGTCATAAAGGGATGGACATGGTCAGCAACAATACTCAGGTAGTCTGTGGTGTTTACACGATGCTCAGTTGGTACTGAAGGGCCCAAAATGCGCCAAAAAAATATCCTCCTCACCATTACACCACCAGCAGGCTGGATCCATGGTTTCTTGTTTACGCCAAATTTTGACCCTACCATCCGAATGTTGCAGCAGAAATCAAGACTCATCAGACCAGGCAATATTTTTCCAAGCTTCTATTGTTCAATTCTGCTGAGCCCGTGTGAATTTTAGCCTCAATTTCCTGTTCTTAGCTGACAAGAGTGGTTCATCTGCTTTAAGGTTTGACATGTTTTGTGTTCAGAGATGCTCTACTGCACACTTTGGTTGTAATCAGTGGTTATTTGAGTTACTGTTACCTTCTGATCAGCTTGAAGCAGTCTGGCCATTCTCCTCTGACATCTGGCATCGACAAGGAATTTTTCACCCAGAGAACTATTCACTGGATATTTTCTCTTTTCCAGATCATCCCTAGTGATGGTTATGCAGGAAAATCCCAGTAGATCAGCAACTTCTGAAGTATTCAATCCAGCTCGTCTGGCACCAACAATCATGCCACGTTCAAAGTCACTTAAATCACCTTTCTTCCCCATTCTGATACTCAGTTTGAACTTCAGTAGGTCATCTTGACCATGTCTCTATGCTCTTAGATGCTGCCATGTGTTTGGTTGATTATTTGTGTTAATGAGTTGCTGAACAGGCCAATTCATTGTACCTAATGAAGTGGCTACTCAGTGTATACAGTGGGGTCCAAAAAGCTGGCCAAGGCACCAAGTGAAGACATTTCTATTTTAGATCTGTTTTAAATTTGAAATAAAATCTTTAATTAAAAATTATATCAGCTCAACAATTTGCAGAGGGGCTAGAGGGAGCGGGGGAGAGGTGGGATACCAGCGATACCAGTGTGTGAAACCTATTAGTAAAACAAAGTTGAAAGAAGATGATTTATGCAGCAAACGAAAAGTTTAGTGATGCTATAATGGTGTCTTTTTTTCACTTGTTGTTATGTGGTTGAAAAACTTGTGCTGTGCTGGGCATGAACATTCAGGTAGCCTGAAAAGTTTAAGAACCACTGTAATATATTGACTGCCTAAAACACATAATTTTCTTTCTGGGTTGATGGGTGCCTGTTCAAAGTTTTGTGATTTCATCTTTGTAAGGGTGAGTGGGTAACGAATTCTATCTGACTTAGATGTTCAGCTGTTGCAAAGGCCTGGAAGCTACCTTGAACTCTGACTCTAGTGGTCTTTGGTCAGATTCTTAAGGGACCTGATCTGATTTTGGATCAACAAAACCTGCTTCCAATGCCAAAAGTCTTTATCAATCAGTAGGATCTGAGGAGCAGAGCATCATTCTGCTTTGGTTAAAGTTTCTGAGATGAACTTGCTTCCGGCATTCTATAGTTCCAAAAGGTAAATAACTAAGCTACACTTCTGCTGAAACAAAAAATAATAATAAATTGATAATTATGATGACCGACAGCATAATAACATTGATGCCGGAGTGTCTTACACTGTCCTTTGTCCTACATCTGTTTCTCTATTTTGAGGTTCCTGGTGTGCTGTTAGATGAACCAGTAGCTAAAGCACAAAGAAAGCTGTTCTGCCTGGCTATGTTTCCACAAGCCTGTACCGTGAAAATCCACTAGAGGGCAGGAAAGCCCAATGTCCCAGTAAAAGTCTGTATTCACTGGAAGTGATAACTTAGTTAATTGTATGAATTTTAACCACATAGCGTGGTGTGAGAAACGACATGTGTAAATGCGTTGAATGTGTAATGTTTGTACACATGACCTGGTCTGCTTCTAGTTCTTACCTTCTTCTTCTTCTTTTGGCTGCTTTCTTTAGGGGTCGCCACATCTCACTTCCATCTTCCATC
Source organism: Heterochromis multidens (assembly GCA_015108495.1). Lineage (NCBI taxonomy): Eukaryota > Metazoa > Chordata > Actinopteri > Cichliformes > Cichlidae > Heterochromis > Heterochromis multidens. Next base: position 40,439 of record VUQS01030985.1, on the reverse strand, counting down.
TCACTCTATCTCTAGCATCCTCCTCTGTCACACCAATCCTCTGCATGTCCTCCTTCACTACATCCATGAATTTTCTCTGTGGTCTTCCTCTTTTCTTCCTTCCTGGCAGCTTCATTTCCAACATCCTTTATCCAATATATCTACTATCCCTCCTCTGCACATGTCCAAACCATTTCAGCTTCTCCTCTCTACTAGTTCTTAGCATAATGAATAAATAATAAACAAATAACTAGAGAATGAAGTGCAGAAATAAGCTGATTTTAAAAAATAGAGATATTACACGTTGTCCTGTCTTTTCTGTAAAACTTTATGAAGTTTACATCTCGTAAATTATTATATGCATTCAGCGCTTATTTATCTATACTGCCAGGTCAGTGAAACAATAGTCTAAGCCTTAGGTATATACAATCCTCATAATAATCCCTTAAGTGGCTCTCCAAAGATAGTTCATGACAAAGGCGGCCTATTTCACCAAAATCAAATTCTTAAAGTGGCTCTGCTGCCTTAAATAGCATAGAGACTGTAGAATTAAAGCTGTGGAGTAGTGAGGTGTATAGACGGGGGCACTGAACTGCATGCAGCATTGCAAACCTCATTAAATGTAGGTAAACCGGAAACCAGCCAACTAAACTTTGGGCACAAGCTGTTTACGCCAATTTTCTTGGTTCATACATATAATCGCAGTAGAATGATATACTACTATGATATACTGTACATATTTTGTTTCTATCTATTTTCCCACACGGACAAACTCAATATCTTGTGTGCGCAATGTGACATGTGCTTAAAAGATAATATATAAAATATATACAGTATAACTTCTGAGTAAACTTTCTCATTTGCTGCTTGCATCATCGACCTCCAGTCGAGGAATAAAAAATCTGTTCAGTAACTGAATCATAATTCCTTAAAAGGCTGATCCCACTATAAACTTGCAGTTTTACAGATTTAAATGTAATAAATTTGATTCACTAGCTACAACATGTCAACTCAACCTTCCAGATGCTGAAAACTTTTAGCATTTTTAGTGATCCAGGTGCTGTTTTTGTCAGATACAGGTAGCACTTTTTAGACAATGACACATTTTTTGTAGTTTTACCCCTGTTTACCACCACAGTGGACTTTAAATCAAACAAGATGTGACTAAATTGCAGACTTTTAACAAGGGTTCAAAAAAAGTATTGCATTAACTGTTTTTACAGGAATTACAGCCATTTTTATACATAACCCCCCATTTTCAGAGGCTCAAAAGTAATTAGACAAACTAACAGAATTTTAAATATAAGGATTGTTTTTAATACTTAGATAAAAATCCTTTGCAGTCAATGACTGCCTGAAGTCTCAAACCCATTAACATCACCAAATCTATTGGCTTGAGATCAAGTGTCTGAACAATATCCTATTTCTTCACCTTGAGAAACTCTTGGGTTGCTTTTGCAGTGTGCTTTGGGTCATTATCCGTTTGCACTGTGAATCGCTGTCCGATCGGTTTTGCAGGATTTGGCTGAATCTGAGCAGAGAGTACAGCCCTGTACACTTCACAATTCATCCTGCTACTTCTATCAGCAGTCACATCATCAATAAACACTAGTAACCCAGTTCCACTGGCAGCCATACATGCTCATACTACTGTATAATGCTGCCTCCATCATGTTTGACAGATAATGTGGTATGCTTCAGATCATAAACTGTTTCTCTCATCCTCCATTCTCTTCCCATCATTCTGGTACAAGTTGATCTTGATTTCACCTGTCCAAAGATTTTTTTCAGAGTTGTGCAGGCTTTTTTAGATATTTTCTGGCCATCTTGTTCTTGAGTGTAACCAGTGGTTTGCACCTTGTTGTAGACCCTCTTTATTTCCATTCTCGAAGGCATCTCTTGATTGTAGGCTTTGACAATGATACATCTACCGCCTTGAGAGTGTTCTTGACTTGGTTAGATGTTGTGAAGTTATTTTTCTTAATCATGGAAATAATTCTGTGATCATTAACTTTATTTGTCTTCTGTGGTCTTTCGGGCCTTTTGTTATTGCTGAGCTGGCCAGTGCATTCATTCTGTTTGACAATGAATCAGACTGTTGATTTGGCCACTCCTAAAGTTATTGCCATCTCTCTGACAGGTTTTTGCATTTGTTTTTATTTCTTCGTTTTTTTGTTTGTTTGTTTGTTTCAGCCTAACGATGGTCTCCTTCATTTGCATCGACATCTCTTTGTACCTCATATTGAGAGTTCCATTGTAAAGATACCAAATACCTCACCTGGCCATGAAACTGCTTGTCAGTCAGTTGTACAGCTACCTTTAAAAATGGCCTCTAAAAATGGGGAACTGTCTAAAGAAATCACTGTTAATTCTAAACAATTAATGCAATACTTTTATTAAACCCCTTGAATTAAAGTTGAAAGTCAGCACTTCAATCACGTATTGACTGTCTAATTTAAAATCCACTGTGGTGGTGTACAGAGAAAAAAAAAGTGTTGTTGTCAAAATACTTATGGACCTAACTGTAAACTTTATCACACTAGTGCACCATAAAAGTTTTTTTTCATACATATCCCACTTGTGTCCCACCTGACAAGTAAATAATGCTGTCTTTAATAATTTTACACCAAAATGTTCATGTACGTTCATACATTTTTCATATCACTGTGTTTTACCATAGCTCTGATCCTGCACACAGATGATACCTAAGGTTTCAAGATGTAAACCTACCACAGTTCTCCCCAGTTCAGCTGTGTTCAGTTCAGGTAGTTCACCCCTTGGAACCTCAAGCAGAACATTTTCTGTTTTCTAGAGGTCAGCTCCTGCCAGCAGTGAAGTGCAGAATTAAATTAAAATTTTGGGTTCCTCTTTTATAAGGGCAGCTCAACTTTCCTTATCACCATGATGTCGGCGAGATCTGCTGATGTGGATTTAAACAAGTGTAGGCTAATGGAGAAACACAGCATTAAACATACTAATTTATTTTTGGCCTGTTCAATGAAACCAGATACACTCTCACATGTTTAGTACATTTACTTGTATATTTAGGCTAATAATATCAATAGCGATGTTTTTCCCACGCATGGGATCACCACTCCCTCAACTCACAGGCTTTGTGAACAGCTAAAACCATTGATCAAAACCTCTTTGACATCTAATACCCATCATACCAGGTCTGGTCTATTGTGTACTGTTTAAAACTGGGGCAATATAATGTTACTTCCCTGAAAAATCTCTCCAGTTCTGCTTTTGCTTTTCAGACAGCTATGACAAAGAGCAATATCTGTTTTAGTGTTCTGCATTGCAGAGTCTGGACCTTTTTTAGTTTGGGTCGATTGCTGCTTGTGGGAGTCATATTCGTTGGTGAGAAATTTACACTTTTAAATAAACAATAATATATAATTCTAACCCTTTTTGGGGAGTACTGTGTTAATGTATTTCATGATGTGAAACACTTTTGTAGTCAGTGGGGTCAAACAAGATCAGTTGTTTTGTAATCAATCCATCCTAAGCATGGCTAAACCCAGCTACTGTTACTGTGTAACAAGTTGATATCGCTCTTCTGATGGAAAGCTTTTTTTGAAACCACAAAATAAATTGTAAGTACCTTAGTTAGAATGAGGAAAGCTGGAAAAACAAAAGTAAATAATGTATTTCATAGAACTAAAATTCCTGGAATTATTCAATAAGGTTTAGGTGTCACCTAAAACGAAATTTGTTATTTTCATTCTTCTTATCTCTGTGTTTCTTTCTCTCTTTTGAAGTTTAAATTCTAAAATCCTCACTGTATTAACTATGGCATGCCTAGTTTGCGGCTAACCTTGAAAATTTGTACAGTAACAGGATCAGAGATGTTTTGAAGTGATATTCTGTTGATTTAAAGTGCATTAAAACAAAATATCTCATGTTCGTGGGGAAAATCAGGGCCATGGAGAGGAGCTGCCTTCACATCATTGGATGACTCAACGCTCGTGCAGAATTTCTCCTCAACAGGTTATCAGTGTCTTTGCTTACTTACCTCAAGAAAAAAATAGGTTAAATTAATATTAGTTCATATTAGCAAACGCATACAGTTTATAGTTATACAGCTTACTTTCTAAGTGTTCAAATTATAATGAAATGTCCTGTCTTCTCTGCAATTTGTCCACAGTATTGCTTGCACCATTGCAGATTCAATATGACACCAATGTGACAGAAAATAAAGTCTGCAGAACAAGAAGAAGCTCTACGTCTGCTGACGAATCAGTTTTGCCTCCACACATCCTGAGCAGCTCTCACCTCTCTTCTCTCAAAGCTCTGGTGTCGGACAGGAAAATCACAGGTTGTAAAACAGCACCACACCTCCTCCCAGAACTCATCACAGTATGATTTCACAAACATATAAAAGAAAATCTCCCTCTCACCCCCTGGGGGGTGGTATGTATGCGTTATGCAAGCTGAGGTCCTCTACCAGAGGCCTGGGAATTTGATGGTTGAGCTGTTGGACTTTACCTTCCACATCTGCTCCAATTGTTCCTTCAGCCCCTGGGCCTGTTCTTGTGCTGCCATAACGGGAGCCTCTGTGCTTTAAGGATTTCTTAGGAGGATTTCTTGATTTCAACCACTTCCTCTATCTGTCAATGGTACATCCCATGCAGGGGCTTGGTTGTCCTTCCTCATCACTGTCTGTCTTCAGCTGCCTGAGGCATTCTTGAAGCAGCTCATTTCGGGGGGCCATCTCCCTGATGTATCCATGAATGCTTCGTGTTTTATCCTGGACTGTGGCTCTGACACTCACTAATCCTTGCCCTCCCTCTCACCGTTGCTTGTAGAGCCTCAGGGTGCTGGGCTTCGGGTGCATTGTGAGGAGTTTTCTTGTCTCTTCCTGTGGCCAGCTTATTATTCCCACTGGGTATCTGATGACTGGTAGGGCAAATGTATTGATGGCTTTGATCTTATTCCTACGATTGATCTGGTTTCTCAGCATCTGTCTTACCTTCTGGAGCTATTTGGCTGTGGCTGACCTTCGTGCATCTTTATAATGGTTCCCATTGGCCTGTGGGATACCCAGGTACTTGTAGCTGTCCTGTATGTCTGCTATTCTGCCTTCTGGCAACTCCACCCCTTCAGTCCGGATCACCTTCCCTCTTTTTACAACCATTCGGCTACACTTATCTAGTCTGAATGACATCGCAGTGTCCTCACTGTAGATCCTGGTGAGGTGGATCAGTGAGTCAATGTCTCACTCCTGGCATCCATGTTTGACTTGCACTGCTATTGTATCAGATAGATACGGGGCAAACATGAATTCTTCACTGCAAAAAACCAGTTCTATCCAGTCTCTTCTTGTTATTAAAAAACATTCCAATATTTAACTAATTATTTATGAAAGCTAAGGTAAAATTTGATGAGGTAAGACACTGACAACCAATTTCTTCAGTTGAATCAAATGTTCAAAATCATTTTTAGCAGATTCTGCTATGACATTTCTTTTTGTCATAGCAGCTTTTTGTTTCTTTTTGCTTTGAAGAAGAATGATGCACTGATTATGTTTTTCTCAAAGTGCTGTTAGTATTTTGCTGAGATAACAAGCATATGGCCAAAAAAAAAAAAACTTCATAAGGAAAAACTGTGCACTCAGATAAATATTTATCTACAAGATGGCAGCAAAAGGAAGAATGTCTGGACTGACCTAAGCAGCATGTCCCCTTTACTGCAAGTCATTGTCCTGCTCACTTTCAACGCACTTCCTCTCTATCAAATGAAGGAATAAACCCACCCCAACCCACAAAAAAAATTTTCATTTTCATACTGTGTTTGCAACAAGAGAAATAAGGACAAAAAATATATATACATATATATATAATATATATATTATACATATGGCAAGCAACCCCGCCAAAACATCTGGCCACGTGCCCCAGAACTGATGAGTATGCACATCCTGGAGGAGGTAGCAGCGACCAGTGGGAAGCAGTAGGGAGGGCCAACCCCCACCCTCCACGACCATGTCCCACAGGGGCTGAGGTTTAGCACACACTGAGCGCGCACACACACACACACACACACACGCATATATAGGCCACTCACTCACTTACACACACCCACCAATGACACCAAGACACACAAAGACACACACCCATCCACATCAACCCCGCCTTCAGAAGTGTGGGCGAATGGATGCCCACCAACCCCCCACTCGTCAGTGTTGGAAGTGAAGTGTTGGGTGCATGTATTACACCGACACCAATGTGAGTGAGTGAGTGAGTGAGGTGAAAAGGCTGTGTATGAATGTGTGAATACTGCTGGTTTATTATTACTGGAAAAGGCATTGTGTTCTTGTGAAATGTGATCTGACTTGAGTCAATAAGCCAGAATGGAAAGCTGTTATATCTATAACTTGATTTTGTTAAGAAAATATTTTAAAGAGTTACAGTGAGACATGTTTTTTACATGTCTCACTGTAACTCTTTAAAAGTGGCCAAAAGTAAACAAAGTGACAAGGTTATATTTAATACCTGCTTTGAGTGGAAATACAGTATATAAGGCAGGAACAGAGTTTGTACAATTCTAACAAGCTTGAAAGTCAATATTTGTAATGAGCACCTTTATTCTTCAACACAGCCTGAACTCTCTTAGGCAGCTTTTCTGTCTTCAGGAATAGTTCTCCAGGCTTCTTCAAGGACATTCAAAGCTCTTTTTTGGATTTTGGCTGCCTTTTATTCTGTTCTCTGTCCAGATGACCCCACACTGCTTCAATAATGTTAAGGTCTGGGCTGTGGGGAGGCCAATCCAAGAGTGATAGTGTTCCACTGTGTGTTTGCTTTTACTGCATTGGTAGTGTGTTTTCCAGATGGTATTGCATGTTGGTTCAAAATTTAATTGTAATTTTCTGCATTCCTAATTCCATCATTTCTGAAAGGATCTCCAGCACCACTGGCTGAAATGTAGCCCCAAACCATGACAGAGCCTTAACCGTGTTCTCCAGGTGACTGCAGACACTCACTGTTGTACCTTTTCTCCCCATTTCCCTTCCTTATGGATGGCTTCTCAACAGCCACCCTTCCACTGAGGCCATTTCTGATGAGGCTTCAGTGAATAGTAGATTAATCAACCGAAGGGTCAGATGCATCTCTCAGGTCCTGTGTCAGGTCTTTGCTGGATTTTTCCTGTTTCTAAAAAAACTGACTTTCAGATACAGTTCGTCTGCTGTAGATAGGTTTTTAGGCCTGACACTTCTTCTTTTGTCCTCCATTTGTCCAGTTTCCTAAGACTTTTTTAAGTACACACTGCACACCATGCCGAGATATGTCAAGTTTTCAGCTAGTAGCTCTTTAAGAATCACCTTGTTGGTGCAAAAATACTGTTTTATTCCTGTCAAAGTGTGTTATCTTTGCCATTTTTCAGAAGAAATGGGAACCAGTTATATGTTTTTGTGACAGGCTGCTAGTAACAAAGTGCCAAAAGATACAATTTCAAAGTAGTACTTTGTTAAGTTGTCTGTTATGTGTAGACAGCACTGGTTCATCCCTTGAGTTAGATGCATTTTTTTATGCTTGAACGATTCATAGGTCAGTGTTAAGTGGCTTAACAAACAAAAAACTTTCCTCTCAAAATAGTAAGGTACAAAAAGATGAGTGAAAAAGCAGCCAAAGTCCAAAGAAAAATTTTGTAAGACTTTCAGAAAGCCCAGAGAACTATTGCTCAAGACCACTTTAAACCATTACAAGAAAGTCTGGCTCCTTTGAAGCAAAATAAAACTAAATGAGGGGTGGCTCAAGACCTCTGCACGACACTTCATCTGGAAATTATATTTATGTAAACAATGTGTAAAATGTGCACAAAGAGTCGATGTATTCAACTTTGCGTTGGACTTCATGTTTTTGCAGTTCACCTGGGTCTTCGTGTCTCTCTCTCTGGTCCAAGTGGGCTACTTGACCCTCAGCTCCTCCTTTCATGGAACAAAAAGGTCAGTAGACGGACTCCAACATACACAACAGAAATAGTGTAGGAACTGTCCAAAGTGTTGAAATGCACGCAAGACAACAGTGATCACAAATGTTACTTTGAATTCGCTGGGAGGAAATGTTGGTGGTAGGGCTGGTGACCATCAACCACCACAGCATAAAAAATTATGTATTTTGTATATAACAGGCTTTAGCTATAAAACAGAGCTGTACTGTTCAGTTAGATTGTAATGACATGATGAAGCAAGTGCACCACCCACCTAATCAGTGTTCAGCCAGTCTAAAGGTCAAAGGCTGAAACTTCTGAATTGATTTTGGTCCGACTTTATAGTTTATTATCCATCAGTAAACAATCTCACACAAACTCAGCAGCTGAAGTTATTTCATTTGGATTTCAGTTGATGAACTCAATGGCATTTTGGGTTGACAGCACCTTTTAATTTGAAGAACAAGAGTGGGTGGATTAAAAGATTAGTCTGAAGAACTCATGAGCCTGTTGAAGTAGAGGGGAGTTTGAGGGGGAAAGGCATTATGAAGTCAAATATTTCCCCAAGTGGGCTATTTTAATAAAAGCGGTCCAGACAAATAAACTTTTGTGCTCTCTGTCATTTCTTTGTTTCCACTTAGACAAGAATCTATGACTCTGGAGAGAAGTCAGGACTGTTTTCCATGCGAATAGTAGGAATAAGGAAAGTGAGGTCTACACCCTGAGATTTTATTATTCACCATTCACCCCAGAACCTTTTAATATTTATGAGGAATTCTTGAAAAAAAATAACTGTACTTTGGCCACTTTGAGCCCAGCTGACTGATGTTAAATGATATTCTTGGAGAATTAGTAGTAATGTATTTGCATATATATATTTCTCTTGAGTTATCCATTAAAGATTAACTTCATTATCAAACCAGTGTTGTGTGGTCATTGACAGTTGTCCCCGCCCACTAAACGGATCAGCCAATACAAACGCGCGTCGATATCCCCCACATCTTCCCCGCTGACGACCGTGAGCAAGTTTCACCGGTTTACCCGCTGGGAATGGATCAACGATTCGTGTAAATAAAACAGATCGGCGCAGCTGAAATTGCGCAGGGATGGCGGACTCGGAGTCTCTGAGGGACACGCTGCCGGACGAGGAGAGGGAATTTCAGAAGACTATAGCAGAAATTGGAGGTAGAGAGAGGATTTATTTGGTCAGTGATGTCTGTAGAAGTAAAGATTTGGACGGGGATGACGCTGAAATACTGCAGGAATTCGTACGGGACATGTTTCACAACGGCAGCCTTGTGGTAAACGGTCATGGGGGACCCCAGTCAAGTCCGGCAAGCGATCATGGCGATAAAGCAAACCACGTTTCCTGCGAGGCGGAGACTAGTAAGGGCAATGACATGCCTCTAACAGCAAGGCCCAAGGATTTGGACTTGAGAGGTGGGTCGCTGGGAGAGGAGCGAGAGAAGGAGAGACGACCCACGGGAAATGGCAATGCTCAGAGGACAGCAACGAGGAGGGCGAACATCCACAGCCTAAAGCGAGCGATAGACTCTCCTGTCATTATATTCATCTTCAGACAGGCTTTCATCAGCCGAGCTCCAAACGAAGTGTGCTTAAAGGAGATCCTGAAGGACGTGAAGGCGCGCACGAAACGCGCTACAATTGCTCGACCAGCTCTGATTGGATTAATCCGCACAACGGAGGAGAGCGCCGAGACGCGCCAGTGCGCCCAGCTCCTGGAGCGTCTGATCCGCTCAGTGTTCCAAAAACATTCACCAGAGGCGATATGGGTCGGCTGCTTCATCCCGAAGACAGAGGCCCGAATGCTCAGCATCAAGAAAAACGCCTGCAGAGTTATATACTCATCTCAAGCAGCAGGTGTATACACATTTCCCTTGTAGCAAAACCTTAGAAAAACCTACTTATCTCCTGCAGTTATGGTGTAAAAAAAATAATAATAATAATTTTTTTTTAGTTGACCGCCTGCCACAACCACACACACCCATGTCAGCAGGACACATACTTGTAAATATGAAGTTTGAACCTTGGCAAATTTAACAAGGACACCATGGGAATGTTGAACAATGTACAACATATTAGATCACCAAGAGGCAAACAACATAATTTGTCTAAGATATAATATGTAAACTATTATACTGAAGCCTCCACTACTCATGATATGATCATTGTAAACTCACTAATGAGCAATACTTCAGTTCAAGTGCATGCAGGAAACACTGTAGTGTCTGTTTGCACTCTCTATTGTGTAGGTGACTCCATGACACTCACAAGACTACATTTTTTTTTTTTTTTTTTTTTTTTTTTTTTTTATTTTTTTTTTCTTTGCTTGTTTT
>VUQS01030985.1:9252-26937 GCA_015108495.1 Heterochromis multidens | reverse complement strand
GGGGGGTTGTGGGGGTTTTTTTTTTTTTTTTTTTTCCCCCAAGTCTTATGTAACCAGCTGTTGTTATCTTACAGTGAGGTCCTGTATGAGGATGAGTCTTTCCGGAGCAGAGAATTTGCAGCTTTGGTGGCCTCTAAGGTTTTCTACCATCTTGGAGCCTTTGAAGAGTCTCTAAACTATGCTCTTGGTGCGGGAGATCTTTTCAGTGTCACAGATGACTCAGAATATGTGGAGACCATTATTGGTGAGTCGGGGGAAAAACTCAGTTTTTTTGCTCTCTTGTATTTCTTAGTAGTGTAAAGTATATTTAACATAAATGGAACAAACGCAAATCGTTACTTTCAGTTTACACTTAAGGTTTATCCTCCATGGCTTTCTGTTGAAGAAGAATATATGAAATCAGTAAATTAACCTATGTAACTGTTTTTGGTTTTGTTTTTCTGATGCAGCCAAATGCATCGACCACTACACCAAGCTGCGGGTGGAGAATACCGAGCTGCCAGAGGGCGAGGAGAAGAAAAGCATCGACCCCCGTCTCGAGGGCATTGTCAACAAGATGTTCCTGCGTTGCCTAGATGATCACAAGTATAAGCAGGCCATTGGCATCGCCCTGGAAACCAGACGTCTGGACATGTTTGAGAAAACCATTTTAGAATCGGTCAGTGCAGTTGTCTGCTGTGTTGAGATTAATTTGGAACTCTGTAACAAGCTTTAATAAGATTTACATTTTGGTTACTGCTGTTGACTGTTCGAAGTTATTAACGTGTCATCTTAAGAAATAATTATGATTTTTTTCTTTTCCCTTCTCATGCAGAATGATGTGAGTGGCCTCCTTGCCTACAGCTTGAAGGTGTGCATGTCCCTAATGCAGAACAAGAAGTTCCGAAATGAGGTGCTGAGGGTGCTGGTCAAACTCTACATGAACCTGGAAAAACCTGATTTCATCAATGTCTGTCAGGTAACAAATGGATTGTTAAAAACATTTTTAACACATGATCTCGGTGACCACCCGCGCTGTGATTTTAATTTAAACATTAGATTTGTAACACAAAGGCATACAGTCAGGTCCAGAAATGTTTAGACAGCGACACACTTCATAATGTTTGCTCTGTATGTCAGTACAGTAGATCTGAAATGAAACGATCAGTATGCAGTTGAAGTGCAGACATTCAGCTTTATTTCAAGGGGTTGAATAAAAGGACACCTTGGGACATCACATCAAAACTCAACAGTGACCGTCTGACCCTGGGAAACCGACATGCATGTTCCTGATTAAGCTCCTGACTTTACTTTTTTTTTTCTCTCAATATTTTATTTATTGATTTTTGCTTTGCCACAACATACACAAACCCAGAGAACAACCAAGAGGCTGCCAGACACTAAAATATATAGAGGGAATTGAAGACGATATGGCTGTCACAGCAGTATTGTTGTTGTTATTGGCATTAAGAAAACATAACCAAGATTATAAACAAAATATATAAACAAAATTCCACATCCTATGGAGCCGAGAGAAAAGTAGAGATTGCTGCTTGTGAGAGATAATATGGTATAGTTGAAGAAAATGCCCCCGTCTCCTGTTAAATCTACCCTGAGTATCTGGTTTACACATTCGTAATTCTTCCAATCATATAACAGATAACATCTCCTTAATCCAGTGTGCAAAAGTAGGGGAGAGGTAGACTTTCAAGTTAAAAGAATAAGTTTCTTAGCAACCACCAATCCTAGATGCAGAGCAATCTGGATGGCAGGTGGAATCTCAAGGTTTTCTACGGAGCATCCAAAGATCACCAAGTCATAGTTAGGTTAATGTCTCTGGAGAAGGTTGCTGAAAGCCACTGAAAAATATCTGTCCAATACTGACATGAGGTTAGGCAGGACCAAAAAAGATGTTCGAGTGTTCCCTTAGCCAAGAAACATTTGTCAGACTGAGAGGATATGGATGGAAAGATGCGGTTCAGTTTAGTTTTAGAGTAATACAGTCTGTGCCTACATAGACTGTTCCTTTGTTTCCATTTCACTATTTTATGACATTTGAAAAATTGCAAATTGTAAGACCACATTTTATATGTCATCACAATCCTCGTAATTCCAGAGTGTTCACTTTTTTGCAGCTGTATAGATAAAAAAGAAAAATGGCAAAAAGTTAGAATTTTAAACACTCACAGATATGATAATTGCATGTTTTACTAGACCAGCAGTGGTTGATTATATCAGAGATTCTGAGTTTTATATACAGCATGCTGTCTTATTGAAAGCTGGAAACAGCATGGCTGGCATTTTTGTTAGATAAGAGACTGTAACATTGATCAACCAAACCAACATCAGCCCTGAGTCATACTGAGAGGTATTTGTGTGATTTATATATTATAACTGTTGTGAGTACTGCTATATGCTGATCACATGTATAGCTTTAATTTCAAAGGTTTTCCAAAACTGTCTCAAGCTAACATCCCTCTCCAATTATCTCTCTGCTTCCCACTCCAGTGCCTGATATTCCTGGATGACCCGCAGGCTGTGAGTGACATCCTGGAAAAGCTGGTAAAGGAGGACAACCTGCTAATGGCCTACCAGATCTGTTTTGACCTCTATGAGAGTGCCAGCCAGCAGTTCCTGTCCTCTGTCATTCAAAACTTGCGTACTGTTGGGACACCTATTCCTGCAGTCCCTGGCTCCACAAATACAGGCACTGTGCCCACGCCAGACAAAGAGAGGTAGGCAGGGACAAAGAGTGATTAATTCTAAGGCTGAAGGACTTTGTCTTGGTTCATGTTTGCAGGGTCTTAGGCTTTTTCAGTGCTAATGGCTCTGATTTAAGCATCAGGAAATGCCTGTTAAGACCCTGAGTTCTTTTAAAACCCTGTAATCATGGCGGGAAAAGATTTGACTCTGTGTCAGTAAGTATTCAGCCCTCTAAGCTTTGGGTATGCATCTCAGACCTCCTGAAATGAACCAAACTAAAGTAAAGAAATACTAAATATTGAGTTTAATACACACACAGACTGTTACAGACTGAAACTTGTTGTCTCTTGTGTGTTTTAAAGTGATGCAATGGAGACCGATGACAAAGCTGGCAGCTCCCCTGCTGGAAAGCCCGCAGAAACGGTTAGCATTTAAAATTTTTCAATGTAAATTTTTTATTTATTTGTTTATTTATGCAGCACTTCTGTAAAACCAGGAGCCTGCACTACAAAGCATGTTCAGCATAACCACTACATCCTTTTCACTCTGTCCTGACCAAGGATAATAGTCACAATCACACTAAGCAGTTCGCATACATTCACATAGAAGGGATGGTGTTAACACCAGCTGACCACATGGTTCTCTCAAGAATAAAAAAACTATAATCCTGAACCACTATGAGGAATTTAAAAATATACTGCAAGTTAAAAGCAAACAGTTTATGCATTAAAAGTCAAGAAGAAAAGTTCAAGGAAAAAAATGCAGATTGTCTATCAATATTACTACCTTACTAAATATTGCTACTAAATCAATGTGTCCTTTAGCTGCAATCCTGATAGTGTTATTGAATGTTGGGAGGAAAGAACAAATCTAAAAATATAACTTAAACTTGAAAGTAAACTTATAGGTCTTGGTGTCATCGATTACATTGCTTCAGAGCTTTAATTAGTCTCTGCTTTAGGATTGGAGGGAATGAAATGGTACTTCCATCAGCTGATAATCTACATCTTTAATATAGATGCTTATCAGGGACAGTTAAAGCAATCTTTGATTCCCAGAGCAGTATAAAAATAATAGCAGCTGTGGTGCAACCATTTGCAAAGAGAATTAATTGGTCAGCAGGTGTGTTATGTTTTTTAATACACTCTGATTTGTTGCCTCTAATATCCTGAGTAAGTGTGTAACAGTGAACCACCAAGTGCTTTGTAGTGCAGTCACTTTTTATGTCTAAAAAGAGCCATTTAAATTTTGTTGAATCATCATCATCATCATCATCATCACATTGCCTTTCTGTCTTTTTACAGAAAGATGAGTCCAAAGACCAGAACGCAAAGATGATCAAGATCCTCAGTGGGGAGATGGCGATTGAGCTGCACCTGCAATTCTTAATCCGAAATAACAATACAGATCTAATGATTCTCAAAAACACAAAGGTAATATTCACTACCAGTGAGATGTGTGGCTTAAAGAAGATTACATAATAAAAAGGTTGTTTACATGGTCAGGTGAACTGCATTTTGCACTAGGACACTTAATGTGCTGTAGCGACTGCTTCCTGAGATTCCTTTCCCCCCCATCTCCCTTTACTCCAGGATGCAGTTCGAAATTCAGTGTGCCACACAGCTACGGTTATAGCCAACTCTTTCATGCACACGGGAACCACAAGTGACCAGTTCCTCAGGTAACTGTGCTGTGAGGATGATAAAACACTGAAAAAATTAAGAGAGACTGATAAATGTACTTGCTTCAAGTTACCGTAATCCTTTTTTTCTTTTCTTTTTTTTCTTTTTTGGTCTTGTAGAGAAAACTTAGAATGGCTGGCAAGAGCAACGAACTGGGCAAAATTCACAGCCACAGCAAGTCTGGGTGTCATCCACAAGGTAGAGTTCTGACACAGTGATAGTAATGCTAAGAAAACCAGAAAGGATTTTGTTCTGAATGTAATGTACTCACATTTATATAGTGCTTTTCTAGTCTTACTGACCACTCAAAGTGCTTTAGACTACAAGATTGATGTGTTTCTAATGCTGAAAATGCTATTTTTCAGGGTCACGAAAAAGAGGCACTCCAGTTAATGGCCACCTACTTGCCCAAAGATACCTCCCCTGGCTCTGCCTACCAGGAAGGAGGCGGCCTGTATGCCCTGGGCCTCATTCATGCCAACCACGGTGGGGACATCATTGACTACCTGCTCAGTCAACTCAAGAATGCCAGCAATGATGTGAGTTGTTTGAGGTTTGGTTTGATTGTTTGTTATCAAATACCCTGTAAATGTTATCCATGTGGCCCAGCTAAAGGTTTGTAGTTGAGACCAGCAGCTAATTTAAGTCTGTGTCAGTTCTGTGCTCTCGCTGATGGTGTGTTTTCTGTTTCTCGTTCACAGATTGTCCGTCATGGCGGTGCTCTTGGCCTGGGTTTGGCTGCACTGGGCACAGCCAGGCAGGATGTTTACGATCTGCTCAAGTCAAACCTCTACCAGGATGATGCTGTCACTGGTACGTAGGCCATCAATAAAATCAGTAAACAGGTTTTCTGAATTTTAAGGGGGACTATCTAATTTGCTTTTCACTATTCTGCTTACTGATGATAATGTTTTTATAAATATGACAAGGACTTTATTTGTTATTTTACATCCTGTTACATATGAATGGGTAACAAGGACCAAAATGGTCAATGTTATTTATTATTTGACATCCTGTGACCTCCCAGGTGAAGCTGCAGGCTTGGCTCTGGGTCTTGTCATGCTGGGCTCCAAGTCGGCTCAGGCAATCGAAGACATGGTGGGCTATGCTCAGGAGACGCAGCACGAGAAGATCTTGCGTGGCCTGGCAGTAGGAATTGCCATGGTTATGTACGGACGTATGGAGGAGGCTGATGCCCTTATTGAAAGCCTGTGCAGAGACAAGGTATGACTGAAAAGCACTCCAAAATCAAAATATATACACTATGAGGTTAAAACTTTTTTATTCTCCAAAAAAAGAGTGAGGATTGTAGAGCTTTGTTTGCTAAAAGCCCAACTTACCAATACTTAGGAAACAATAGAAGTTTGATTTTTTTCCAAACAGAGGGACGTCTCTTTCATAAAGGTCACTGCTCTCCAGAAAGCTCACAGTTCAGTGTGTAGATATTTGATGTATCAAATCCTGTCTGAACTCACTGAATCTCAGGTTGTGTGTATTTCACATCACATGTGAGGCTCTTCCTCTGTACTTTGTGCCAAGAGCTAGATGTGAGAAATGACTCAAATTATGTTGATCTTAGTTGTGTATCCAGACATAGTCTTAAAGCTCTGCTTTCTTTCACTGTCTACGGTAGGACCCCATCCTGCGGCGCTCTGGTATGTACACTGTGGCAATGGCATATTGTGGCTCCGGGAACAACAAGGCTATCCGACGCCTGCTACATGTCGCTGTGAGTGCTTCCTTTTGTCCTTCTTTACAACACTGTCACTGACGGCACTGAAGCAGATGGAAGATCCATGAATGGTCTCATAATAGATGCTACTCATTTTACTGTCCGAATTATGATTCTTTATTTTCTGTCTTAATCAAATATCTAAACATAAACCTTCATGTTTTTCCTTTTTGTTTCCAAAGCTTTAGTAGCTGCTGTTATTAAGTTAGTGCCAGTTATTGAAAGCACTGTATTCTTTCAGGGATAATCTTGCAAAACTTTATTCTAACAGAACATACTGCAGAGGTGTAAACAACTTTTGTCCTGTAGGTGGCACTTTGTGCTAACTAAATTTATTAGACAGCTTAAAAGTAGAGCATATTTCTTTTAAAGTGAGTAGTAAGGGATCTGCTAATCTGTTAATTGACTGCCTTTCTTATCTTTATTAAGGTGAGTGATGTGAATGATGATGTCAGACGGGCTGCTGTCGAGTCCATTGGCTTCATCTTGTTCAGGTAAGATCCAGACCTAATTCCTTGAGCTATGACCACTGTGTTTTGCTTTTTTCCACATGCACCAAATACCTTTCTCTTTAAAGCCCCAATGTTTGTGCCAAAATTCCAGTTTCATGCAAAACACAACCTTTGAACAAAGATGTACTTATTTGAGCACCAGTTTAAGAAAAAAAAAAGGCAAATTGGCATGTTTAAACCAGATCATGCATCTGAAGATTTTCTAAATATCATTGTCATTACAAATGCTGCTTTTTTATATTAATATTGTATTTTTCTTAATTTAAAGAGATAAAAAAGTTGTTACTAAAACCAATCAGTGCTCAATTTGCTGTCTGTCCATTTTTTTTAAACAGTTACACAGTAATCTTTGTTTGCTGGGAGGGAGAGAGAATTAAAGGTTGATGGTTTGTGGTTGTTGATTTCAGTGTGTGTTACATCTGCCACTAACTGGCTGTCTATCTTACACACAGCCAGCACATGAAAAATAACCTCCACAAAGAGGCACATGCATTAAAATAGAAACTCAGTATGAGCGGATGCTAATTTAGATGTATCACATGTTTAAAAAAAAAAAAAGATTTGCTGAATGCTTACAGCAGGAAGAAGATGGCACAACCACAGCCATTCGCACTGATGTTAATAGAGTTAGCTGCCGCAGTAACTTTATAAAGCCGATAACTGTGGAGCTGGTGTCATCAGATTTAATGTAAGCAGTGGAGTCCCACAAACTAGAGGGAGAACAGGGAGAGTGGACTTCCTACAGGGTCCTTAAGGAAGAAAGCTGCCGAGTTTTCATTTATCTTTGTTCCAATTACCCTGCTTAGCATTTTGACTTGCCAAGGATTGTTACAGAACACTAATAACAACAGACATGGTGATGATTAGTGGCTGGTTGACTAAAGTGAATGAAACTTGTTGGCAAATGAATGAAACCATTGAATGTTATTTACACGCAGATGCCCTGGAGCTTGGTTGGTTTTGACCATTTTGGTCCTTGTTATCCATTCATAGTGAAAATGCATACAGTTTTACACAGAATAGATATCACTACTGATACAGAAGCAGTGAAACATTTGATTTTCGTTCTTTTTGCTTCAGTTTCCCTGGATTACTTTAATTTTTATATTTTGTGCTAATGAGTTGGCAAAAATTTAGGTGCACTGCTGCTTAAAATTTACACCCCAAAATAATAATAATAATAAAGAAATTACAGTTTACTAGTAGTTACTGGTCTTCATGAATGATGTTCCTCTGTCAGACAATGATACCAGTGAGGTTCTTATCACTCTGTCTTCTCCAGCTTTTTATAGGCATTTATCACACTAACATCGGCGTGCATTTACCCATCAGAGAGCAGGGCTGTGTTAAACAGACTGCTTGGCCAGTTCACAAACATCAGAGTGTGCATTTTTAAGCCCAAAAAGGCTATGTGATATTCTGTGATCAATTGGCTGCTACATAAACCTTGCATAAATTTTCTGTGTTTAGAAAGACTTGTGAACCAGAGCTATTTAGTTTGCCTGCTTTTCTCTGATTTCCCACCCTAATGGCTCAAGAATAACTGCATGCACTCCCCCCAGCATACCTCACAAGAAGGGCAGCTCCAAGTTTGAATGCCTTACATTTCTGCTTTTTCATACTAAATCAGCAGAGTTCCAGTTTTTTGTTTTTTTTTTTTGTTTTTTTTTGTTTTTTTAACAGTGACACCATCAGTCTATGCAAAATTATAATGGCCTGCCAAGCTAATAAGGAATTTTATTAATTATGGTTGAATTTAAGTTGTTTCAACATTCTCACATCTGCTGTTTACCTGCTTATAAATATGGTATTATTGGATATTATTAAGCATAGAAAAGTGAAATTGCTTCTAAATACACTGTCATTACAGTGTTCTTATTCACCCATTTCAGTCGTGTTTTGATTTGCCCAGCCCTTATTAATGAGAGGCCATTTTTGCTGATCCCATTACAGTAACGTGAACATCAACAGTGTAAGAAATGGATGGTTAGAATTAGTGCAGTTTTCTCAGGGACACAGGAAATATTTTATTAAACACATGTAGATTTCCATTTAAAGTGAACATTGAGCTTTTCTATGTACAGTCTTTTAAGTGGAAACCTTTTTAACATGTCAAAACAGCAGTCTGCAATACACGTACAAGAGTGCTTTTCAAAGATCCAGCAAATACATTATTATTTCAAGAGTGCAATGCGTTTATATGTCTCTGTGTTGTCTTAGAATAGAATAGAAGCATGTAGTCCAAGATGGTTTACAGCATATTTAGACAGCGAAAGTTGAAAGGATCAACATAGGAAATATACTGTATACTGCACTGAGTGTGCATCCTTGTGTAACTGATGTAAACAAAGAAAGAAATCACTTCCTAGTTTTTATGTGAGGTCACCACGTTGACACCCTGGAGGGCAAAACAAGGCTTCCTTAGACTTCATGTGCATTACTTTTACCAGAGTTGTTAAATCAAAATGCCGGCTAATGTTCAGCTGGTTGTACTAATGACAAGCCACTCAGTTTAAGTAAAGATTATGGCACTGAATGCTAACACACCTCTCCTGAGGCTGCTATACAAATACAGTTGCCAAATCACACCAGTACCTCCCATTCATTTTAACTGACTCTCATAAAATATTATCTGCTGTGACCCTGAAATGAACGATCCATGGATTTATGTTAGATTGTTTGGTAATAAGCATTACTTTATTATACATTACATGACATTATTATAAGTTTTAACAGATGAGTTTCACCTTCCAACAGCAGCGTTAGTGACCCATCTCAATAAAAACTAGATAGAACTGCCTGTACTGTTGTGTGTTTTTGTCCTGGTGGCAGTGTAAGTGGTGGTGGGGGGATTTCTCATAAGATATGAGTAAATATTGCCAAAATTTTTTTCTTCTTCTCGTGCTTGAAATATTGCAGCTGGTGCTATGTACAGTTTACTAGTATGGAAAAACATGCAGTATTTTAAATATCTGGGGGATAGAAAAATGAGTTCTCTAGTGCTCTGAGTTAGCCGGCATTTTGGTGTTTTGCCCTCTTGGTGTGCACTACAGAAAACTATGAACAGTTTGGGGTTTGTTGTCCTGGCATTAAATGTATCAAATTGAGCGAAACATTTTCAAACAGCTGTTTGCAACAAGCCTTTGTCTTTAAAGAAATAAAATTTGCAACATAAATTTTATCCACTTTAGGTGCTGCCCTATATTCATATTAATTTGCTTTGTGTGTCTATACACAGCTAACATGTTCCTCCTGTTTACCATCTTCATTTTCAGTCAGAAGTATTGTGTCTAGCACAACACCACTAGATGACTGAACAGGTGCTTGCCGACACCTCAGTGGACTTTGGTAGGTCACAGCTCCAATGCCGTTCTTCATTCCCCGTTTCATGAATAGTTTGGAGTTCTCTGCCATGGAAGATTTGATTGAAATCCTTGTAAGAGTCCAGTCTGCAGTTGGCGACCTCAGATGTTGTCCTGGCAAGTTACTGGCACAGCTTCTGTAATTACAGGTGATGTAACGTGTAAACGCCTGCCTGAAAGTTTTGTTGAATAGGGTGTAGACTAATGGGTTAATACCCGATGACACATAACCCACCCAAACAAAGATCTCCATGAGGCGGGCAATGACATTGGGATCACACACTTTGCATAGCACAGAGGTGATATTTGTAATAAAGAAAGGACACCACATGA
This sequence comes from Heterochromis multidens, assembly GCA_015108495.1. Taxonomy (NCBI): domain Eukaryota; kingdom Metazoa; phylum Chordata; class Actinopteri; order Cichliformes; family Cichlidae; genus Heterochromis; species Heterochromis multidens. The sequence continues at coordinate 16,634 of VUQS01030985.1, read as the reverse complement.
CTACAAACAGGAGGAATACTATGCCCAGTACCTTGGAGGCACGCTGCTCATTGCTCAGAGTCTGCATTGACTTCTTGCCCATTGTTGACATTCTGCGAAAGGACAGTTCATTTAGTGTATGAGCGGTCGTGGTGCCTGCATTTGGTTTTTCTTGCATCCTAGAAAGTCTGCTGTCCAGCACATGCATTTGCTCGGCTTCAGTTGAAGTCATAGACTGTTCCCTTTGAAAAACTGTGGAGACTGTCGGAGAGCTAAAGCGCTGAGTAACCTTTGACCTGAGCAAATAAACCTTTTTGCGCAACACGTGGACAGTGAGTAGATAGATGACCATCATGATAGTCAAAGGGATGAAGAATGCCGACAAAGAGCCGAATATGATAAAATCCGAGAACGTGGTTGTTTTCAGCAGGCACATGTGGTTACTGTTGAAGGTGATGTTGTTGGGAAGGTGGTAGTTCTTAAGGCCCCTAATAGGAATTGGGATTGCAATACCTGGAAAGTGACAACAACATTTAATAGTGGAAAACACTGGTTGTTATTTTAATCACATTGATTTGATGAACAGCATACTGGCTGGCATTTTAGTTATTTTTTCTTCTTTTGATGTTAACACCAAATGCAGTAATTTTTCATCTCGGGGAAAGTGCTATCTTTACTTTAAAACATCGCCAGTAACGGGGTAAGACTGATTGCAACATCTTTGTGTTTACAAAATCCAGTAAACTAATCATTCCTGGCTTGCCGTGATCCCCCTTAAAATAAGCAACAGTATACAGTCAGCTTTAAAAGCTTAAATAAAACCAAACCTGACAGCCAAAGTGACTCTGCCCTTAGTGGTGTGAGTGCTGAGCTGTAACACCTCAGTGAATTTGGCCAAATATTTTACAGTCTAGAGCTGAACATAGTGACCTGATGCTGTAAAGCAGAAGTTGTTTTGCATGTATTTAAGAATGAACCTGAACACTCACACAACTGATTTTTATCTTTAATTTAAAACTTGCAGTTTTGGCCTTTTTAGTCTTTACAGTTAGTTAGGTTCATAACTGTTTGGATAATGACATGGTTTTTGCAATTATGCATATATACACCACCACAGTGGACTTAAATTAATAGCTGTATAGTAGCTGACGGGTTGCTGTTTATATAGCAATTACTTTTATATCATGCGGCATATATTTCTGAGTGTAAACCAGGTCTCTTGGGGCTTTTATGTCAAAAGGTTTGACTCTGCAGACTGCTATAGTGCTGTGTAAAATTGTTCTGAAGTTAACTTGCAGAAAGCACAAATTGACATACTTACAAATGGATATGAGCCACACCAGTGCGATCTTGACCAGTGCTTTGGCTCTGGATTTGTACTGGCTGTGTTGAATTGGCTTCTTGATGGCAATGTAGCGATCCAGTGAAATGGCACAAAGGTGCATGATGGATGCAGTAGAAAAAAGCACATCAAGGAAGAGCCAAATGGGGCAGAGAAACTCAGGAAGAGGCCATCCAGAGTCTAAAGAGAAGATGAGATGGAAATTAGAGTTAACAGCTAATTTAATACACTTGTGGTTTAACTCTTTCTTTCCAAAAAAGAATGTGGTCATACTCTCTACCCGTTAGGGTAGATATAACACAATTGCAACGGGTTAGAAGTAGCGCTCATGCAAATGATTGCTTTTTGTTTATCTGTGAGGAATTACTTTACTGGAAAAAGGAGGGTTCACTCAGTGTTTATGGAGCTTGAATCTCTTTATGTAGATGTGGCAGAGACTAAGCTCAACAGTAGTGTTTATTTTCAGTTCTGGGTATAAAACTGGCAAGTAATTGTTCTGGCTTTTGTCTTGTCATCCATTAACATAGTAAAAGACCGTTGTTGGAATTTTCCTGTGTTCTCCTCCTCCTTACTGCGCTGCTTTCTTGTACTCTGTTTTGATTAAGTTTGAAGTGGAAGCCACCCCCCACCCCACTGACAAACTCTTCTTAGTAGCAGTTTTGGTAAGTGTTTATTTGTTGTATTAGTTTTACAATGTTGCTAAAGCATCCTACCCTTGTATATAGCTCTTTTTATAGTTTTTGTTTTATGGTTGCCTTTGAAAACATCCACCACATGGCAGCTCATACAAACTTGGAACGTAATCCAGAGATCTCCTGTAGTTCCTATTTACACAAGGCTCGAGTCAGCACCTCACATAGTAATTTGCCATATTACAGTATTTTTCTTTGCTTTTTTAAGAATTACAAAACTGCTGTTTGTACAAATGTAGGTGTCAGCAGTACAGGATTTTTTCTTCTTCTTCTTCTTCTTTTTCTAAAGAATAGGGATGAAGTGTTATTACTTAAAAAAAAAATTGTTTCTTATACTTGCCAGAAAGGAGTCCCTGTTCAAAATGTTCTGTATGTTGTGATATTCTAATAAGGAAGAAGCACATTTTGTACATTATAGCACATTGTACAGTACAGAAAGCCTGACCCACAACTCTTTAAATAAAAACATATAGAATACAGGAATTCAGAAAATCTAATATATGAAATTGCCACATTATTGGTTAGTAGAGAGATGAAAACTTACTAAGAAAGCAACAAAAATATCATCTGCCTTCTCACTTAAACTTTGGTTTATTTTAAGTTTACAACTGTTTCTGTTCACGTAGCTTATATTTTAAACAAGCGGACCTCTTACATTTTCCAGGTGTCTGTATACTTCTGCTCAGCAGATGTGGGAAAGTGACTGAATACTGAAACCATTTACCATTGAAGCATTTTCTGGAAGCGTGTGTTGCATCATCTTTTCTTTAAAACATATCTATTTTAACTCAAAGTAAAGTGGGTTTCTCTGCCAGCTGCAACCAGCTCTAAGCTAGACGGGCTAGTGGAGTGAAGTAGACAGGATGATCAAAGATAAAAGGTTATAGTGATTCAGTATCTGTCAGAGTGAAACTGATTATGCTGGAGAGAGTTTGGTTAATAGAGAGATTTAATCCTTTTAGAGGTGATTGAATTGCTAAAGGTAAAGGCCTAATAATTATAATGACATGATATAGAGCTGAAAAAAGAAAATGTAGGGAGGGTCTGGCTGTTAGCCTCGCTACACCTTCCTCACCTGTTATTAGATCATAAGAAGGGGGATAAAGGTTAAAAAGATAACTTGGACCTCAGCCACATTCATTATTTGCACATGGCTACAAAGCAAACAGCTCTAACTGGACATCTCTAGCTTTAATTAACAATGATGGTAGTCTTAATTTCCACAACACATGCATGACTTTATTAGTCTGTCAGCTTAGGTGTGTTTTTATTGTTGTTTAGCACTGTCCAACTCTACTGTTTACCTGATTATTTCAAGCCCTGCACATCTCAAGTTCCCTCATCTGCTCCACCTTACAGATGTCCTTGATTTACAGATATATCACTGATTTCACTGATATTTCTTTTGTTGTATTGGGCATTAGGTGATATTTGTGGCATTAGTGTAGTAATGTACTGCTTGTAGTTATATTACCAATATAATCTTTCCTTCACTATGTGACTTTGTGTTTCTCATGCCCTTCAGCTTAAGTTGTTGGCACAGCATGACTGTCCACACCATTGTTAGCTATGCTTCACACTAGCCTTAAATCCACACTATCTGTTTATGTCCTCATGACCTCTTCCATTTCACCTCAGCACTTCATCTCTCTCTAAATAGGAGGGGATGACAGCTGCCTGAGTCTTAAAATATATTTCACAAAATGAGAGCGTAATTTAGGAGTCTGTTTGTAATTAAAATTTTTATTTTTTTTTTGCAACATTTTAGTAGATAGAAATACTGCTGGAAAAAAAAATTCCCTTATTTATTGTCTATGTTTAATGCCATTAGCTATGATAGTAAATTAATGTAACAGTTAGTATTCATAAAAGAGTATATAACTTTCCAGCTGGTCATCACCAAATTATAACATCTATTTTTTTTTTCCACTTTGTCAACTCCAATAGTGAAATTGCTGCATTTTAATCATAGTTGTTTTTCTGAGTTACGTTACTGGATTGGTTCTTAGGGCTAAATATTATTTGGCCTAGATAAATTGCTTTAGAGGGTCCTGCATTTAAGTGATGGTTTAAAAAAAAATCAATACCCTTTCTGTTTCTTTTATGTTTCTAAGCCAGCTGCTTTAGAACAATATCAGGGTTTTCCATGGCTCAGAATGGGCCTTTGGGTGTCTACTGAAGCAAGCATAATGAAATGAATGATATAAAAGGAATGTATGTGTTGGCTTGTTGAACAGAAATCTGTGAATTTTGTTGTTATATCTGGCTGTTTGATAAACTAAAATGTTTATTATGCTTGGGTACATGAACCCAAAATGAATCTGGTTAAAATAATAATTTTATTATAATACTGATGATTTCCCCTTTGGCAGTGGCGAAAGCCTCTCAGAAGGGTGTACTGGGTGACTTTTGCTCTTGGCATGCTCAATTAAAGCAATGTGAAAGGGGATTAAGCTTCTGGGTAGACTGATGAACAGGCTTTATATGTCGCTTCTGTGGAGAGTTGAATAAATAGCTTGTCTAATACATAAGTTAAGTGAAACCCTGATAGCTGGCATCCTTTTCAATAGAGATCCAATCAGAATTTAAATAGCATGTTTCCAGACACAGATTTGTTACAGAAATAGATTAATTAATTGTAAGGTTCTTCTTTAATTAGCTTCTGCATTAAGATAAGCGCTTAAGCAGCATCTGTGACCAATCTGACTTATGCAGCTTTCAGTGTGACACATCCACATCCCCGCTCTTGTGTGTTAGACATAATTATAATCCAGCTCATTATCCTGCAATTGAAGTAATGGAGAATAATGTGTAGGTTTGCCGTAGCTCTGTATTTTGTTGTGGTATGAAAAAAAAAAAAAAAGATAATACAAGTCTAAATCAGTTCCTGTGCAGCTGTATTTACACAACACTATTAATGGAATTAATGGAAACATGACTTTCCATTGGTAATAGTCCCATAGGCAAGTAGTTCAGTACAAGCTGTGGAGCTGCTGCCACAGCTTTGCCAGAGGAAGTAGTGCGTTCATTGTCCGCTATCTCTTGTTACATTTCATCTAGAATAATTTGTTTAGTGATAGTCTTGATTGGATCTAATACTGCCTTACAAATTGTTTTTATCCTCTTCTGTTATCCATAAGTCTTCTGGCCCTTATGTAGATTATAAAGGCTAATAAAGGTTAGCACAAAGCTGGACATTCTTCATTAAATCACTTCGGTCACTCCTGAACTCACTTTAAAGCTTTGTTTTGAATATTTGTTAGAAATAGTTTGGCATTCAATTTTCATACTCTCTTGGATATTAAAGGAACCAATAGATTCATTCCAATGGTGCTTTATTTTCAGTCACCCTGCAGACATGGATTGGTGGTTTATAGGTCTTTTACCTGTGCTGCTTTACTATCCATCGTATAATGTAAAAAGCATATATATTATGAAGTTTTCAAACCCAAAGCCCCATGCTAAACTTACTGTAGAGAACCGTGACCAATGCAATGGGCATCACTAGGAGTCCCACCAGCAGATCAGCTACAGCAAGTGACATTAGAAAGTAGTTGGTGGCATTCTGCAGCTTTTTCTCAAGTGACACAGCGAGAATGACCAGGATGTTTCCTCCGATAGTGGGGATGATGACCATGACAATGAGCAGGGCAGCCCATTTCAGCTGAATCTCAGGCACTTTGTCTGTGTGTGAGCTGTTAGCCTCGAGCTGTGCCATGACTGGCTGAGACAGGGTGCTGCTGAGCATACAGCGTGCTTGAGTGTGGGTCGGGGCTCTGATCTTTCTGGTCTGGGAGACTCGGTCAGCATGGTCACTGGGTCCCACAGGCAAGGGCACAGGGTAGGGTGGGACAGTTCAGGGGCAGCACACAAGATCCTGCATCCCTTACGAAGCGTACAAACCAAACGGAGAGGATCTACTGCTTAAAGGAACAAAAAAGGGGAATCCAATGCTATAAAATCCAAAACTGGCAATAATCCCACCACGATTAGTAGTTCCACAGTGAGCAGAGGTCCTCACTTTCCCAGGCAGCTGATACTCTTGTCATCCACTTCAAAGAAGAAGGTCTGTTAAAGGGATAGTGTTTACTCGTTTCCTTTAATTTGCCTGAATGATGACAAAATAGTGATATGTTAATGGTAAGTAATAAATAGGGTAAAGACAGTCAGATTATAAATGATGTAAAATTAGTCAAGCTGGGAAAACAGAGTAATGGCTTATAAGCTTTTTTAAATTTCTTTTGTAGTACAGTTAAAGGTTAATAAAAGATAGAAGTGGTCTGTACACATAGTTTCAATTGATGTTTTTTGAGCAAAATTAGTAGATGAATGTAAAAAAGTTTTGAATTTATATGCCTTAAATATCCTTGTGGCTAAATTTTAGATACAAAGCAAAGGTAAAAATGATTCTAAAACCGCCATTATATTTTTTTTAAAACAAAAAATAAACTGTTGTTGTCATGGTTTTGCAAAAGTTTCTTACCTGTTTCCCAAGGTAATGCTAGTTGTACTTCTGTCTTCCTTTAGAGTTTTCGTCTCTGTGTCATTTCCCAAGTCTTCACATCTTAGATCTCTTAAATACTAAAGCAATAGTCTGAGCTGGGAAAAGAGTGCCGCTTGACACCCAGTGCATTTCAGTCTTTGCACACCTTGTAGGGTGGGACAGCAGTCTCTTTTACTGTCTCCTATCTCATCTTTAAATTTCTTCCCTTCCCATGTAAGAATGTGACACAGAACGCCCTCCCTCAGCAGCAAATCCTAAATCTGTCTTAGTCTGAAGCGGTCCATGATGTGGAATTTATTTGCTGCCACATGTTGGAGGAACTTCCAGTCTCGTTGCGCGTCACCTACCGCGATCACAGGTTTAAAACTTTCAGATGTTGTTGCTCCTCTGCTGCTCTCCCGTTCCCACTCGTTGCCGCTCGTTCGCAGCCTGCGATCGGCTCGCACTCTCTCCCGTCTCGTGCGCTCTCTCACTCGTCCCCTCCCTCCCCCTTCAGCTTGCAAGTGAGTCAGACTCTATACAAAACAGATGAATGTCTTCATGCTGGCAACATGCCAGTTGTTCTGGGAGGTAATTTCCTTCAACACAGCCGTCCCACTGTTTATATTTGTCACTTTCTGTTCACTCCTCTGCTCAAAGAGGAGGTAGGAGAGCTGTATGGGGGAAACCTTTTGTGTAGAGGTACATGCTTGAAAATGTACTTATACTGCATAGCTTTTCCCTTTTGTCCCCAGTGAACTCGCATCTTCAGGCTGAGAAAATCATTTAAGTGCATTTCCTGTTTTCTTATAGATGATATATATAAAAAGATCAACATATGCAGATGGATATGTATATATTTGTTTTCTCCATTGATTTTTCTAGC
>VUQS01030976.1:0-10752 GCA_015108495.1 Heterochromis multidens | reverse complement strand
AGAAAAAAAAACATAAAATAAATAAAAAAAAAAAAAAAAAAAAAAAAAAACCTACTCCATCTGTCACATGGCAAGAGGCGACGTACACACTGGGCAGGTCACCAGTTGTTTTGCAGGAGTACACATAGTTTACCATTTAGGGAAATACATACGCACATGTACCATTGCCATTTCCAAGGGTCAGATAAAAGAAAAAGAAGTCTTAAAATTATACTTCTCTCATTTATATGACGTAAGAACCCATATTTGGGTTAGCAAAAAGACTAATAACAGTAGGAAACAGCTTGTTTGTCTCTGTCCAAAAGTGCAAAATCTAACTAGCAGCTCCTTTAAGGCTGAAAATGTTTTAACATAGACTGAATGTCTCTGTTCCCATAAGATAACGAATGGCTAAAAGCGAGGTCTTTTGTCTTTTGGCCTTGAAGAGTTCAGAGAAGTGGTAGCAGACACCTCCCTTTTGCTCTGGAATGCACAAGTTTTGTTGTTTTTTTTTTTCTCCTTTGCTGTGAAACCCTGACCCCTTCACAGCTGATTAACCTACATAAGATGCATATGTGATAGAATCACAGAAAGACAACTCTTGTTGTTGTTACTGTTTTTAACTTTACTGTAAATTTATTGTAGATTTTAAAAGCTAATGCTCACTGATTAACATTAAAGTTTTTCAGTTCAGTTCAATTGTATTTATATATAACGCCAAATCACAAGGAGCTTTATACTGTAAATTAAAAACACTACAAGAATACAGAGAAAACCCCAACAATCGACCCCCCATTAGCAAGCACTTGGCGACAGTAGGAAGGAGAAACTCCCTTTTAACAGGAAGAAACCTCCGGCAGAACCAGGCTCAGGGATGGACAGCCATCTGCCGCAACCAGTTGGGGGTGAGGGGAGGAAGACAGAACAAAAGACACGCTGTGGAGGAGAGCCAGAGATTAATAATAACTCATGATAGAATGCAGAGTGGTGTATAAACACGTAGAGAGTGAAAAGAGGTGATTGAAGAAGAAACGCATCATTGGAAGCCTCCAGCAGCCTAGGCCTATTGAACCTTGTTTGTTTTATTTTATCTTTTTTTTAATTTATTTTGGTAAAAGTAAATCAAGATTCATTGTAAGCATTAGGGTTGGTTTCAATAAATTTGGACAGAGTGAGCCATCTGTTGTGCTAAGCTAAGCTAACCTGTTGCCTGTTGTAACTTTATCTTCTTACATAACAAGAAAGCAAAACTACTGTGGTGTGTTGCCTTAAATAAGGTTTAAAGGCTAGGTATAAATTTGAATCTAAACCTAAAACCTGCATGTTTACTGCTGCTTAAAGTTAAACATAGCAGTTTCCATTTAAAATTCACTTTTAGTATTTTTACTTTCAGGCTTACAGTAAATTCTGTGTGTAAAAAATTGTCTTGCCTTCCTTTCATTCAGAATATATGTTTAAATAAAGGCAACTTTTCCATATCTTAACAAACTTGTAAAAAAAATGACCAAAATAAAAATTCAAAATGAGACAATACAACTATTTATTACAATCCCTTTTAAAAAAAACAAACAAACAAACAAAAAAAACAATGTCACATTCAGTTAGCTTTTGCAGCCCATAGCTTCATTTCAGTCCCTGCACACTCAGGGAAAAGTAGATACACTGCTGATACATTAACAAACACACAATAAAGACATGTATTCACATTCATGTCACAACCCTACACTGTGCACACATGGAGTTTTTCACATCTTTTTGCTGTCGCCTAAGCATTTACATAAGTCATTTACATGACCTCAGAGAACAAAAAAAAAAAAAAACCAACCAAACAACAGCATTAAAAAACAAACCTTTTAGCTGAGATGTTTTCATTAAGACTCGTTAGAGTCTTTAATTTAGGAAAACTAAATACATAAGGGTCCAACTCACAGACTCTCTCTTGTTCATTTTTTACATCTGCTCTCAAGGAGGACAGACTGCTCCTGCTCATTACTGTAGTCAGCATTTTCCCCTTTTAGAACCACAATAACAATTTTATTTAAACCAGGGTGGCTCGTATTCCCAAAGCTCTTTTTATTTAAGACTTTTGGGTGTTTTGGGACTAACGTTGTTTTTCTCTGAGTTCTGAAAGGAGCTGAGATCCCAGCGTCGGAGTGTACTTCCTTTGAAGCTGGCCTGCTTTTTTGTGATGCGATAGATTTTTCGGAGGATGGCACGTCTGAGCAGGATGTAGACCCACGGGTCCAGGATCTGATTACAGGTTGCCATTCGGACACCTGTCATCATGAGCTTTCTGTAAGTGTCTTTGTCACTAAATGGGGAGTTGGTGTAGGACCGTGCGGCTGATATCAATCCAAAGACCTTAAAGAAAAAAAAAAAGGAAACAGATTTAGGCTCATGCTTTATCATAATAATAAATACATCCAAGTAAAGTAATATTAGGTCATGTATCATCTAACAAACATCTGGTTTGTTTTGGCCAATATTTTATAATCGAATATTGTATCTTTCATAATGGTAGTCAGATTTACATTTTTGCAATGTAACATAATATAACAGAACATATTCTATATTTAAATCCTCATTCGTTGTTACCGCAGCAACAACTATTCTTCTTAGGGTCCACAGAGAAAGACAAAACAACCAGCTATCAAACTACAGACAATCAACAGTTAAACTGAAAAAAACTACACAATGACAATCAAATTGTTCCTTTGTACAGCAAACAATCACACAAAAAATTAAGAAATATTACAGTTACATTCAGTTAGTAAATCCCATCAGTGACAATAAAACAATATTTAAGCCAGCATCACAACACAAGACAACATCACAAGTGTAGCCCCCTTTATAAAAAATTCAGCTTTTAATTGCTTTTTAAATCTTACATAATTGTGAGTGCATTCATGAAAAAATGAATGAGCTCATAATTATACTGAACAGCTTGCTGTAATCCATTTCCAAAGGGCAGCTGGTGGGAAATTATATTTAGGAAAATCCACAAAAGGCCTGTTATGACCAACAGAAGATATTGGGAATCTTGTTATATATATTCTATAACTGTTCTATGGACATTCTAGAGCTACATGTTCCTAATATATGTATTCGGAATCACTTGTTGTTGTCATGTATTTTATTTGAATAGCCTACTTTATTGTTTAAATTTTATTAATTTTTGCGTATTTAAATGGTTACTTAAAAAAATACAACATATGACATAAAATGTATGTTTTTAAAACTCATTTTCTAAAACTCATTTTCAATCATATGTTAGATGTTTAAACTTGAAACTCTGTGCAACTCTGATCTGTGGTTTGAAAATTCAAACTTTAGTCAAATACTGCGTCAGTATTGTCTTATTTAACTGCAGCTCTTTCAAAAGTGATCAAACTTTGTCCTGCACACTCACCAGCAGAGGGCTCCAGCAGATGGTGGAAGTGACCATGATTCCGACCAGCTGGACCACCATCTCTGTGTCATGAGACCTGGCCGAGTACCTCTGGGAGCAGGACCTCTTTAGCCGGGCTCTCACCAGTGTGATCCCACTGATAGTGTTGCACACAAAGGCCAGGGCCAGCGAGCTCAAAGCCAGTCCAGAGAATAGTATCATATAGGCCAGATCTGTGGCTTTAGTGCCCTCCATCACCCTGATAAAACACCAAGTCCCTGGGTACTGGGATGTGTAATCACCCAGTCTGATGAAAGGTAGAAGTGCTACACACAAAGCCAGAAGCCAAATCAGTATTAGTGCCATCTTTGTCCGTGCTGTGGTCACCAGATGAGCATGCAGCAAAGGGCTGGTGATGCCCAGGCAGCGCTCAGCAGCCATGGCACAGCCCAGGAAAAGTGGGCACAGGCCAAAGAACACCATACAACCTCCCAGAAACAGGCAAGAGGCATCTTGATCAGTAGAATTATCTTGAAAACTGGTGGCTAGGCTAGCTGCCGTCCCTGTGCTCGCCGAGTATCTACTCAGTACCAGGGCTCCTGGGATAACATGTCCAGCTAGATCTGTGGCTACCAGGGAGCTGGCAAAGAGCAGAAACGTGGCCTTTGTCCGCCGTCGGAAGCGGTTGTAAGCCTTGACGAGAATGATGAGGGCTACCACATTGAAAAGGATGCCCAGTGTCATGGTTAGGCCAGCAGCTGTGGGGTTGCTTGGGGGACGGGTGGTATTTTTTGCCTCCACCTTAGGATCTTGTGCCATGGTGGTGTGGTTAGAAAGGGGAAGGAGGGCATTGGTGCCTGAGGAGTTGGAGTGCTGCATTGCCAGCATCACCACCGGATTCTCAAGCTGACGTGGTTCCTTTAGCTGAGAACACACTGAGAGGGGAAAAAGGATTGTGTTAGCATGCTGAAAAATGATGATTATTAGTTTCTTGGGTGCTTCCCTCTGACTTAACAAAATAGTTGGAAGACTCTTCTGACAGTATCTCAAAAGTATCCCAATTTAACATAAATAATTTTGGAAGAATAATAACAACTACAATTGCAAAGACCAGAAAAGATCTCATGAATCTCTCAAAATTGACAGATTAATGAAAAAAAAAAGTTGAACAAGTTTTTATTTTTACTTTTGATTCAGCTACCAGTCGATAACGTCTGGATTTGTTTCAGCTGTAATATGTTTTATCCCACCCAGATTCAAGATCTAAAGAATACATTTGAGTTGAAAGGTGCTCTAACTTGTTTAAATTATTACATTACATTACGCATGACTGTCCACCACCACATGAATCCACAATGACCGAGCAGCATAACCCTGATGCAGCTGTTTATGTAACTGGTAAGCATCACAGCTGACCAAAACTATAAATCTAAGGGTGAAAAAAACAAACATAAACCCTAATCCTCAAGATCCACACCCAGTCCATCCCCTTCCTGCTCTCCCAGAACATCAAACTACCCTTCCGTGTGTCTGATCACCACGTACTCCTTTCACTTTTAATCCAGGACCAGCAGGTATATCTACAGGCGAATAGCGTTTAAAAAAAACCAAACCAAAACAAAAAAACCCCAACTTTTTATTTACTGTCATCTCAGTAAGGGCAGAAAAGATGCTTTGGATAACGTGACTCACTTTTCAAGCTGCAAATTTGGTCTCTGATGGCTTGGAGCAAAGAGCCTCATTTATCTTTTCATACCAGCCAAGAAGAGAAGTCTGAACAAGTTCTGACATTCATCGAAATACTGCTGAACACATTCCTTTAAAATGCAGTTACATTATAGCAGAGGCAGCAACAAAACTATCACTGCGTTAAATCAAAACAGAGGAAATCATACATGTAGACATACACATGCTGCAGAGATAGGAATCTATACGCAGGAGAGAAAAAATATCTTGCGATCTAATATAGTATAAGAGCTCAGCTGTCCATTAAAACCGATTTAAAACACTCTACCTATGACTGTTAAAGCCGATTATATATTTGAACTGTGTTTAGTGTTTTCCCCATTATTACATGTGTTTTTTTAATTTATCTGAACATGTTTATTTAATGCAACTCTTATTTTACTACCTGGTTTTTATTCTTTGTAACATGTGCTTTTGTAGTTTATTCTGTGCCTGCCAATAATGTGACAATATCATTGTAAACATGGTAAAAAAAACAAAAACAAAGCAACACTGCAAATAAAAATGCTGAAAATGCATAATGTTGTACACAGAATGAGATACATGCTCTGTGTTTAGTTTTAAATAGCATTTCTCTTCCAGCTGTCACGTTTTTGTAAGAGTTTGCTTTAAAGTGCTTTGAAGTGGGCAGTTGAAGTCGGTATATCTTCTGAAAAACAAACCATACACACAATTTTTTTCAAGTAAAGTTAACATTTTAAGCGCTACTTTGCTCACCTTTGAAATGTAAAATCCATGGGAATGGTCAGGCTCACTTTGAGTTTGACAGTTGGTCATCTTCGATGCATATGAAAACACATTAATCCAGGCTGTTCTTTATATTGTCTTGTTCTGTTCCCGAGAAAGATGACTCCTTCACCTGGAGTGTTTCCTCATTAGAAAACTACGTAAGGAACTCCTCTCTCAGAACAAGCAGCTCCTCTGTTACATTGCACAAGCATTTTCTCTGTGAGCCGTGAGTGCAACTGGCTGCTTTTTATACTAAAGAGCTGCACCGTGCAGAGACCGCCTCTGGATGTCTTAGTCATTGAAAATCGCTTATTTCCTGCAGACAGAGTCCCCTGGAGTGCAAGGAATGAATGGACGACTCAGAGAAATCCCATATCCCACATATGAATATTTTAAAATCCAGCTGTCTCGGGCTCCACCTCACCAAACAATGTAGAGGCTCAAATGTTAAACCTGTGTAGATTCTAAACTCTGCATGGACAGACCTGCACAATTCTGCAGGGAAAAGCTTCATTCAAGTATCTCTTTTAATGGGTGGTGTGGTTTTTGACTAAAATAAACCTGACTTTCTATGAGAGCAGTCTCTTATGGTGATTCAAAAGATGATTTCTTATTTGACTATATCTATATCTATATCTATATCTTATATATATATATATATATATATATATATATATATATATACTAGAATGGTGATTGCTCATATTAAACATGCCCAAAGTTTCAAATAACAAACCCATAGTATGTAAAAGTTATTTACATCTACTTTTGCTGCTAAAGACATATCCTTGTCTGCTAATTCTTTAGAAATTGAAACACACACTCTGCTCTCCTAAGACTCATCTGAACAACATGAGCAGCCCTGTGGTCAGCTCTCATCAATGTAAACCAGCTGTACTCCCACTAATACAAACATGTCTGCCTCAGCCTCTGGGGCTGCAGATGCAAGACCGTCATTTTCCAGTTCACCAGAAAACCAGCTAGACTCCTGAAAATATACAAACTGCTCAGACTGCACTACAGATGATGAAAAGAAGGTATCCAGAGCTGCTCAGATTGCCAACATCACCAGTCATCCATATCTCAGCACTTATGAAGCTCATGAAATTCCTCCTCCAGCGAGAGGGTGTCTTATTATACTGTTATCTTTTGTCAAAACAGCATGAGGAATCTGCTGTAAAATGATAACACTAATGAACACAATACGCCTCTTTGTTCCTAGACACACTGCTGCTGTGTGTGTGGAAAATCCTCCTTGACTGGCAATTAACTGAGGTGAGGACTGGTATGTGGTCATGTGTGCCAGAACAGTTCAATAAAAAAAAAAAAAATGCTGTTTAAAACCTAAAACATTGCATTGCATGTGTAAGTGTCCCACAGGGTCACCCAGCATGCCATGGCAGACAGGTGCATCTAAAGCACCATTAGCTTGGGTTAATGCAGTCATGTCAGTGTGCTCTGTTTTAAAACCTTGCACATAGCTAAATGGATGAATTCAGTAGTCATGAATGGAAGAGAGCTTGGGTGGAGAAAGGGAGGTGCAGATGAGTGATCAGCTGAGAAGAAAGGCAGTTAGGATGGTGGGACAGGAAGTCAGTTTGGTCTGGGAAACAAAAAAGGAAAGGTTGCCAATTATGGACCATTTTCCGCCTACACAGCTACAGCAAAATGAGCCATAACTGTGACATAAGACCTCATTTGTTTGTTTTTTTTTAGTAGCAAAACAAAAGGCTATCAAAAGTCTGTAACAACACATGCACTCATGCTGTGATCAAATATGTCAAAAAGATGTTTATTTTTCTTCTTTTTAGGCTTCATGAGTAAACGAGTCCAATTACAGTATTATGCAAAAATGTGTTTTATTCAGCCATAAACATTTCATTTCAGATTGCATGCCAGAACATAATTTTGGGAGAATGTTTCCTTGAAAATGCAAAACGAGATCAATTAAATCAAAGTGAAAACTGAAAAAGTGGCTTTAAAGACTTTTTTCCATCTCTGGATGTGTGCCAGTCTGTCTAGAGGCAGGCCGACAGGAAACCACATGACAAAAACAGCTGTAAATACGCCTTTCAAGTGGTTTTGTGTTACAATGAACACCAGACATCAATTAAGCAATAATTCTAACTGGTCTTAAAACTAGTTCTACCTGATACCTCAAACACAAGGAGCTCCACCACTGTCAATGGTCATGTTTTGAACCTTGAATGCCTCTCCTCATTGCACAGGAATCTTCTGGCTGAATGGTGCTGCCCGTGGCCTAGTATAAACCCCCAGAGTTCAACAGAAACACCAGCCTTCGCAGAAAATCCCATCTATTATTATATTGCCGTCATGTTTGCTAAATTTCTACTGGCTGCATGTCTATTGAAATGTCACTGCCCCTTTCTTCACGCAGTTTGTCTACAGTGAGGATCATTTTGTGACAGTTTCAAGTATGATAAGGTTTAAATGCTGTTTGTCACACTGATATCTGGAATTTATTTGCTGGGAACCTCATAATTGCCATGTTTTAGGAAAGACATTCTTGCATAATTACACATGTTATGCTGTTTGGTTTGGTCTGATTCAGTGAAAGTGCATTTGTCAAAAAACAGAGGCTAGGAAGTTTGGAGAAATGTGAACTTTCACTTTGCAGTAAGGGTCTGAAGAATTCCTCTATTATTACTGTAACAATTTCAATACATGAATGGATGCAAATACATTTAGCATCATGAAATATTGCAGTGTGTAGTCCATGTATAATTTATACAAGTAGCACCGTCCTCCTCCTGCCGACACAGCCCTGTAAACGCTCATCTGCCTCTTGTCTCTCCTGTCTGTCTCTTCTTCTCAGCAGTGTGGTTGCGAGGCCTTTGAGCTTTTATGTTACTGAGGAACATTTTTTCCTTAAAGTGACAAAACGGAAACTAATTCTGCAAAACAACAGTGTGTGTGGTCATTTCTGTGGAACTGTTGCCTATTAATCTTCCTAAGCCTCTTGGCTCTTGTCTTCTATTCTGCTCCTTTTTTGGTAAAAAAAATTAATAAACCTTCAAATGCTGACAGTGTTTAAAGAGGCAAAAATAAAATAATGGCAAAGGAGTTATTAAGTTAATAGGGAGTATACAAAAAAATAATGGGTTGGGAAGAGGGTTGAATTTTTTTGTGTTTCTTTTTGTTTTCTAGGTGGCCCTTAAGGCACTTCAAAAGGCTTCACATCTGGTTCAACTGGGCGGGACATCAAGCAGGTCATGTTCAGGAGCACATCTCCATCCCAACCCTGAGTGTGATTTTGGAGTGTCTCCCCAAAATCACTTCTGTGTTTTGTGAGATTTTGTGTTATTCTTCGTCCATTTGTTTAATTCAACTTCTGTTGTGTTTTGTGTGTTTTTGCAGTGTTTTTCTATTTGCTGGTGTTTTCTTAAGGTGCAGTGCCACTGTAGTTTTCTCCCTTTTCCTTAAAAAAAAAAAATCAGTAAAAAAACGTTAACGCATTAGCATTGACGTGACACAGGTTGTTTAAGTTTGTACTCCAAGTGACACCTCAATATTTAAAAAAATTATTAAAGCCACCAATTAGCCACCCATTAGCTATGAAAAAAAGTTAAACAAAACATTAAATATTCCAGCCATTTTGGTCTATTTCAGCATAAAAACTAATAATGACATTAGAGTTTATGTTAGCAAGAGTTGTATGTCTGATAGTCCAATATAATCAGGACAATGCAGAACCAGCAGATTTGTCAAACTACAGCAAAGTCACAGCAAAGTCAAACAACACTCCCTCACATCCTTGCCCTAAATTGTTTCGTGATTCATTGCTTTATTGATTGCTTTGACCCTGAAACTGTTCAGCTTTTATTGTTCTCAATAATATGAATTCTTGCTGACAGCACTGAGGTACATCTCTGCATGCAGTAAAACCAAACAATGATCACAGAATCCCTCTGAAAGACATGACAAACAAGTCAGAATCAAAGAGGGCTGCAGGCTTTAGAGAAAACATTTCTAAAAATCAAAGGTCTCGCTCAGGATTTTCGGGTGTTGACTTAAACACGCCAGATATTGAGAGTGCCCTCAACAAGTGACCGGCAAACCACATCTATCCTCAATGCTGTGGGTCCCGTACCGAATGTGTAAGTGAACAGAGTTATCAATATCACGGCTCTATCATTAAGACACGGGAGAATCTGATGGATTATAATCAAGTACAGTCCTGTTCAAAAGTTTAAGACCACTTGAAAAATGGCAAAAAATCATATGTTGCATGGCTGGATCGTAACAAGGTTCTACGTAGAGCTTCAACATGCAACAAGAAGGAATGGGAGTGAGACAAAACATTTTTTGAGCATGCAATGTATTGAAAACAACGCTTAAACTGAAACAGGCTGTTTCACAGCTGATCAAAAGTTTAGGACCACATGCCTTTAAAAGGCCAAATCTGTGCAAAAATGTGGATTCATTGCCATTTTCTGTCAGGTAGTCACACTGTCATGACGTTCTGATGTCAAAGGCAAAAAAACGTTCCCTTCTTGAACGTGGTCGGGTTGTTGAACTGCATAAGCAGGGTCTCTCGCAGCGCGCCATCGCTGCTGAGGTGGGACACAGTAAGACAGTCATTTGGAATTTCTTAAATGATCCTGAGGGTTATGGAACAAAAAAGTCAAGTGGAAGACCCAAGAAAATTTCACCAGCACTGAGCCGGAGGATCCAATTGGCTGTCCGTCAAGACACTGGACGATCCTCGACCCAAATTAAGGCCGTTACTGGTGCCGACTGCAGCCCCATAACCATCAGACGGCATCTGAGACTGAAGGGCTTCAAAAACAAAAAACGTCTTCAAAGGCCTCGTCTCCTTGAACGCCACAGAACTGACCGTTTGGACTTTGCAAGAGAGCACCAAACATGGGACATTGAAAGGTGGAAGA